>CM075855.1:35050415-35075415 GCA_037975125.1 Latrodectus hesperus
GATGTTGCTAGGAAGTTCGACATCGCTCACAGCGTTGATTTACGGTTGTGGAAGTTATTTAAAACTACTGGAATGTGTAGTAGGTGGCACGGGGGAGGTTGTGTTAGAAGTACGACGCCTGCAGAAGACAGATATATCGTCCTATCAGCAAAAAGGAACAGGCGCACTACAGCTCAGCAGGTGGCAAATCAGTTTCTTGCTGCCTCAGGAAAGCAGATCTCCCGAAAGACTGTTGCCAGACGTTTGAGGGGAGAAGGACTATACGCCCGCAGACCTCTTGTGTGTGTCCCATTGACCAGACAGTACCGTACTGCCCGTTTGCAGTGGTGTCGTGAGCATCGCAATTGGACTGAGCAGGATTGGGCATGCGTACTATTCTCAGATGAAAGTAGCTTCAGTCTGTCATCGGATTGTAGACGCCAACTGATCTGGCGCGAGAGTGGTACTGCTTATCGTCCAGAAAATATCCTGGAAAGGGACATATATCCGACATGCAGTGTCATGGTGTAGGCCGGCATCATGATCAATGGCCGCACGCCCCTACATGTGGTTGCGAATGGGACTATGACGGAGTCAACGATACATTAATAAAGTTCTACTTCCTCATGTTCGTCTTTTCCATGATGCTGTCAATGATAAATTTCTTTTTATGGACGACAACACAACATGTCATCGAACACTCGCTGTTCAGGATTGTCTAGACAGCTAGGGTATTCAACGCCTCGTATAGCCATCACGTTCTCCAGATCTAAACCCCATTGAAAATGTGTGGGATGCTTTGGTGAGGCAAGTTGCTGGTCGAAACTATCCTCCGACAAACAAGAACACCTTCATCCGTGCACTCCTAGAGGAATGGGATAAATTGCCTCAACAGCTGCTGGATAAAGTTGTGCAAAGTATGATACGATGTGTGGAATATTGCATCACACTCCACGGTGGACATATCCCGTACTGATACCTTTCTTCAAGGTGCCTGCTGACTTTTAGATGCATTGTTCCATTTTTTCGTATGCAGCATCAAATGAACATTTTTTTCTTTAAGATGTTTCACAGCTTTTGTACTTTCCAGAACAATAAATATTCTTTATTCTAATGTCTGAACAGTGTGGCAACTATATTTTATCCTACTAGGCCTCATGTCTCGCTTAATGTTATGCTACATTGCAATTTGTGATCCGTCCTTAGCAATTGTCCAGCAGTGTACACTTTTATATTCGTAACTGGATAGTGGTTTCTTCCTATGAGTTACAATTTCTGTCTCTTTTTCGGGAGAAATATTCAAATATTTTTAATTAATTTTTATGTGCAAAAGTAAAGATTGCTTAGCAGAAATGAAAAAAATTCATTACAATATTTTAGTTCAGAGCATTTTATTATGAGCATGATCCAAAATATTTTACTTCATTGATAAACAATTTCAATGATATTTCTAATTTTCTTTGTTGTCATAAAGTTCATATTTTATGGTAATTTCTTTTATTTAAAGCAAAGTCGTACGACTTTGCTTTAAACTCCTCAGACAGATTGCACTACCAGAGGATCCACTATCTCAATTTTGTCGTTGATCTGAAGAAGGAGGAAATTTTCTCTAGACCATTACACCCATAGTAACTGCTCACTAGAACAATAGGACTTTACATTCCATATATTTAACAAGCTCGTATATATCGCAGGAGCTCGGTGATTCTTTGGCGGCATTGGGAACAGAACCCGGACGCAAGGCCGAGGCCCTAATCACTAGGCTACCGTGGTCCATGGGAAAACCTTCACACATTGGATACATTATGGAAAATCACTTCAGATTTTGACAAAATCAGTGGTCAATATCATTAAATTTACAAAATGAAATAACTGGCATCCATATTTAATGGAAGTTTAGTAAAGCTGATTCCACCAAAATAAGTCGGATTTTAATTATTTTTAGTTATATTGATTAAAACATTAAGGTTAATACTTTTAAAGTATATAGTTTTCCTTAACAATTTACTCCATTATGAGAGTTCGAAAGAAGTTACTAACAATTTATTAGCTTTAAACTTTAATAATTTGATTTAATGACATCAGTATTTATTACATTCACAAACCAGCTGTTTTACTTATATTTATGCTTCCAAATTAATTTAAGTAACTGATAATAATTATAAATCGTATTTAAAAAACTCTTAACAGATTGTGATTAAAATTAAAATAAATTCTAATTGATAATCATGTAAACAAAGCAAAGAATTATCCCCAAATAATATATTTGATGATAGATGTAATATTTGATATTACCTGATGTTGGTTAGGAATCTCTTAAGAAAGCATTAACTTTTCACTATGAAAACAAAAAATTCTAGTGAATATTCAGATAATCAAAGCAAAGAATTATCACTGAACCCATTTGATGATTGTTGTAATATCTAATATTACCTGATAATAGTAGAAATTTCTTATAAAATTATTAACTGTTCTCTATAAGGATAAAAAAAATACTAATAAATTTGTTCACATAAATAAAGCAATGAATTACTCACATATAACATAACTGATGATAATTAGGCCTCTCTTATGGAGGCATTAACAATTCATTATGAAATGAAACAAAATTCTAGTGGACTCGCAGATACACAAAAGCATAAATTTTCCATTGATAAAATACGAATCTACAAAACAAAACTGGAAAAAATAATGTAAATAAAAATTTTCGCCTTAACTTTCATAATTAATTTACAATTAGATAACTGTTTAATAGTTTATTTGAATAAATTTTTATTAATAAAATTAATTTATTTTTATTTATTATTAAAATATATTATGATTTTATATATATATATATATATATATATATATATATATATATATATATATATATATATATATATATATATATATATATATATATATAGTTTATATAATATAATAATAATAAAATAATAATATAAATATAATTTAATATTAATAATAAAAAATACATAATTATAAAAATATTTGTTAATAAAATACATTAAAATATGTATTAAATTATTAAAAAAATAAATGTATTAATAAAAAAATAAAATAAAATAAATAAAACAAGAATAAAGTCTGAATTTATATTAAAGAGAAATTTGTATTTGAATTTCATTGAAAATTTTTATTATGAATGAAATAAAAATTGTTAAAAAAAACAATAAAAGTTAGCTCATCTTCCGATTGTTGCATTCTTTGTTGATTAAAAATATTAAAAATTTTATTGTTGTAATATCAGGTTAAACAATGTCAATTTTAATTATACTAGAGATACATATTCAACAATGTATTCATATTACTGAAACAAAGATTTTGCTCATTTCCAGTGAAACTCTTACGTGTAAAACTGCGAAACTTTTTCTTTCTTGCTCTTGTAAAGTCTGCTTTTAAAAGCTTTATTTGTGCATTGTTGTTACCATGGGTAACGTTATTAGTCACTTAGTTTTGACTGTATTTGATTATTTATATTGCTTCATGTTTGAAGTTCCCACCCTGGAGTATGGCCGTGATAATTTTAATGACCAAAATTCTTCCAGTAGCGAGTCTGAATCTGATGACTCAGAATTTAACGATCACCAGTTTGGCAATATTAATGACCCCTGGATCCGATTTTTGGATGCCTTACAAAACATAGGTGCAATGGGTGAGAATCAGACGCTTTACCTGGAAAACCCATCCAGGAACAGGGAGATCGCCAATGCACCTCTGTTGGACCCTGAAGTCCGGCCATCTCCAGTGCCCAACATAAGTGAACAAAATACCATGGCTCTTCCCGTGTTGGATCTCCCAGCTTACCCCATTGTCATTTACCAGCCTCGTAAGTGGAGAGAAAGGGTCAGGCGGTTTTGCCGCCGTTTCTTTTGTTGTTGTTAAATGAACTTTATCACATTTTGCACAATGTGTTTGACTGTTGTTACGTAAGATCTCTTGACTTGTTGCTGTTGCTAGTGGGACTTAATCTCATTTGTTCAGCAGTTTAAAAGGCTGTAATATAAGATATTTAAGCTTGGGTTTTTGAAAGACCTAAATACTCAATTTTTAAAGTACTATGCTACAATAATTATGACTAAAATCTCTTGATTGTTGTATGAAGAAGTTCGAAAAATTTGTTGTGGGAACAATATTCTTTAACTCACTTGAATATTTTTGATAAGAAAATTTTAAGCTCAAAAACATCGAATTTGACATCAAAACATCTTGATTAAGAGCTTTCTAAGTGTTCCCGGAGATCCAGCACATTGACTCCTATTTCTACAGCAGTTTTTAATAGAAGTTTTATGAAGGTTATAATGAAAAATGCTTAGCATTTTATCAGCCCAAAGTTTCGTCAACTCCACTTTTTCACACGAAGGAAAATATTTTACCACAATTCTGTTGGTCTCGTCACGACTGTTTTCTCCATCAAAGATCTACTCCATCAACCGTTGAAATTGGGACAAAGAATAAGATTGAGATTCTGTCGTTATTGTGTGTACCCAAATGTATTTAGACACATTGTTTAATGGGTTCCCAAAATGTTACATAATATTTCAATTTTGATATTCACTGGATACTCAGCTGAATAAAGCACAGAACTGTATTCAAAAATCTTCCAAGTTTATAGACTGGAACAATCTTAAGTGGAGAGCAATGTTTGTAATTTACATAAAATTTCGATAATGATCTTCAAACACATTGGCATATCTATTTCTGATCTTCCGAGTAATTCAAGAAGATTAGCAATACCTCAAATCCTTAAAGTTCTGTCACTTCACCTCTTGAAAGTTTCACTAAAAGAATGATTTGACCTGCTACAAGAAACGAGAGGAATAACGTTCAAGAATTTTAACTTTAATCACTCAAACTGAATTTGCTCATAGAAGAAAATTAAGCAGACTGTCATTAATAAACTACCAGAAGTATCATTCGAATTACTTTTAAGTTTACATGAAATTGTAATTTGGAACAAGAATAATATAGAATCAACGAATTTTAAAGTAAATTATGAACTGTTTGGCAAAGATAAAGATTTGAGGAAAGTTCTTTGATAACCAATTTTGATATATGTAAGGTTTTAGTTGTTATATTAAAACCTAAAGAATGATAGTTCAAGGAAATAAACAGCGTACATTTAAGAGAACATAGAAACTGTATTACTTGGATAAAACTGCCTTTTAAACAACCTATAAAAAAGAAAAACAAGTTTATGAAACAATTAATACATGCCACAAAAGGTTGTAAAAAGATATGAAGAAAAGATGTTTCTGATAAGAATAACAAATGGCTAAGTTGCTGATTATTAATATATGCTTGAAGTAGAGAAATAAAAACTTGGAAAATAAGGATTTAAAAAGTTATTGACATTCAAATAAATTATTCTTAATGTAATCCAATAATTGAAAAATAAATTATTGAAAATAAAACAAATTAACTGTTTCATTTTTTGTTATTTAATATTTTTACTGATAAAATACATATCCTTACATGTAGGAATTTTTTTTATTTTAAACTTATATTTTTTTAGTAAGTTTAAAATTGAGTTTTTCGAAAGATAAAACATTTCTGTGAAAATGAAATTAATTTCTTTTTACCATTTGTTTTGAAAATGGATTTTTTTTTTCTTTATAATAATTTGTTATTTATAGTTAATTTTTATAGCATGGAACAAAAAAGGCACAGATTCTGTATAATCCAGGATTAAAAATTCTGAATTTTTTTAGCGATGAAGAAATGTTGCCAAGAGGACATATTGTGACTTGTGCAATGGCATAAATACTAGGGTTACCAAAATAGAATTTTCTGCATAATTTTTATAGATATCCATTTCTATGACGAAATAAAAACCAGGTTGCCATATACATAAGAAAATCCATCAAACATTTACCAAACTCAGAATTTGGCATCCTGGATTATATGGCATCTGTGCCCAAAACAAAATGTGGGCTCACAGCAAATGTATTGAGATTATAAAAATTTAAATTTGTACATTGGAAAATTCATTATAAATACGTAACAAGGAACTTTACAGACTGTAAGTATAAAACTCTTGTATATGCAAATTCCACAAAATGTTTTATTTATTTCATTTTAAAAATTAAAGACTATATATTAAGTTGCCTATACTATACTTAGGACCAAACCTTGTGTAAAAGTGACAAAAATAGTGATAATTCTTTCAGATTCCAATATGTATGAAAATTTAAATATAATGTTGAGTAACTGATACTAAAACAAATTGTGTAGAATCTTATTTCAACCCATCGCTTGTAGAAGCGAAAAATTGTTGTTGTTTATGGGAAAGGAACTCATGTCTTGGAATCCATAAATAGAAGTATTCAAACAAAACAAAAGTAAATTTATAAATGTACTATAATCTACCTAGAAATATAAAAATCACCTTGTTAATGCTTTAAGCATAATATGGTTTAACATAACAAAAAACTACGTTTTTGTTATGTTTTCCCTGCTCCCTAATGTATATTTCATGATTTTTCCCAATTTTAACGAAAAGAAAATCATTATATTTATCAAAAAATGAGATCTAATAGCATTATATTAATTTATTTCGAGAAAAAATTATATTTTTTCCCTATGCCTCTTATGCCAAGACAAAAATTTACGGCTTTACTCACTTCAGATCTATTTACAATTTGCAATTCAAATACATACTAACAAATGTATCGATGCACACATTTAAGCAACTAAATTTAAGAATGTGTTCAGGTTTAATGTGAATAATTTTATAAGTGTAACAAAGTGCTAAGAATAAAAAAAGGAATTGAAACATTCCAATCATGGAGGTAATAACAATATAATATGTAAACTTAAATAACTGCTTATAATCTAAATTAATTGGAAAACTGATTGGGTAATATAAGTTTATTAATAATAACTCTCTATCAATAATATTTATTAGAGTTATTAATTAGTACTTACAAAAAATTTTTCCTCCGAAGTATTTAAATGTAATTCTATTGTAAATTTTCAAAAATATACTTTTAGCTAATTCAGACTTTTTTTTAAAAAAAATTTAATAAGCATATGCAATAAATTTAATATTAATAAGGATAGACGTTATCCTTCCAGTATCTGAGTACAAATAAAATAAGACAATGATATATTTCTTCACTATTTGAGGTCTGGTAGTGTCAATTATTCAGATTTGAAAATTATATTTTCTCTTCCAATATTTCTTATTGTTTTATTTTTTTTACATGTTTGTACTAAAACATTTTGGAAAACTGAAATTGTTAAGACACAAATCTATTTCCAACGATGAACTAGAATAGTTCAATCAGATATATTCAATCTAGAATACACAAATCAGATTCCAGGCATGTTGTAAAACTGCAATCTCTATTCAAATCTCTATTAATAAGAAGATTTCAAAATCAATCCCAGTCAATATTTTCATCGATGCTCCAAATATCACTATAAGTAGTACAAATTGATATTGATTTGTACTCTTCAATATTGATTTGGTGGGTGGTTAGTTGTTCTTTTAGTTTTAGCTTAGCCTCCTCTGAGCAGCAATGGATATTACTTTTAGTGTAAGCTAATTAAGCCAGCTTTACATTTTGATTTAAAAGAAAAATCAGAATTGACCGTCATTCATAGATTGCTATTCTCCATGCCGCGTATTAGAAGTTTCTTAAATTGGCTGAGTCCCAAAACTGTGCTTCAGAAAAATATCTCTTTATGTATTTAAGATATGTTTGAAAATTGTAATTGAACTTCGTAGAATTCCATAAAGTAAATTGCAGAATTCTTAATCGTGTTCAATTCAGTAAATGAATTTATTCTCATACAATGAATAAACCCTGGTGGAACATTAAATTACAATGTTATTTGTAAGTTATATTAGTCAAAAATTACAGAAAGTTATTGTAAAATTAATTTGAAAATTACTTGTAATATCATATTAATTGCTTTAATATTAAACAAATGTGAATTAGTTTGGGGAATGCATAAGAGACAAAAGAATTGTTTTAAATTATTAAATATTCAATACATCAAAAATCTTTATATTTGTAACTTTAGCGAATTGAGTCGTATAAATTAAATTAATTCATATTTCAATAAAAACTTTTGTTGGATTCGAAATGCTAGGTTATTAAAGCTTCCTTTTTAGAAGAACTTAATCCAACTTTGCATTTTCATTTAAAAGAAAAGATTACAATGAACACATATGCATTTATATTTATGATGCATATTTAATGAGTTCCAGTATGCCAAATTCTGAATTTTTTTTGGCTTTGAAGAAATGTTGCTAAGATGACCTAATGTGACTTGCACGATGATGTAAATAGTAGGGTTGCCAAAATAGAATTTTCTGTATAATTCTTATAGGTCTCCATATCTATGACGTAATAAAAAGGAGATTGCCAAATACATAAGAAAATATCTGCCAAATAATTCCTCAAACTTAGAATTTGGCATCCTGAATTATACGGCATCTGTGCAAACCGATTTTATTCAATAACAAATTATCTGTCAAAATTATATATATATATATATATATATATATATATATATATATATATATATATATATATATATATATATATATATATATATATATTATGAATATGGTTATGTGAGTGTGCTTGAGTGTATACACATATCGCAAATATAAGAATATAAATCTTTAAAGAGGAGCTCTTCCATAATTATCTTCCTCAATACCACAAACTGCTTTGTTAATTCCGTTACATCGGCAAAGTTATCGGCATTAATAATTATTTCATCCTATATATAATTATTAAATAATAATTAATATATTATAACTCCACAATCAACTTTGTGATATGAATCAGATAATTTTTAAAACCTTAACAGGTAATTTAATTAATAAAATTAAAACTACACACACACATTGGAAGTTTTATGTATTTCACGTTTAGCATTATATACTACGGCATAGATTTTTATTGCATTTATATCTTTAATTACTTTTCTGTTTTTAAATTTAGAAATCACATTTCTTAATCTTTCTCATTACCCCACCATAAAAGCTCTTTCTCTTTGTCTTATCTTTATCATTGATTATACTTCTATTATAAAATTCCATAATTCATTTATTCGTTTGAATATGGATATTTTGAAAAATTACGAAAACAGCAGAATTTTTGATTTGCTTATTTTTACTAATAAGGAGTAAAGAAAGTCTTAGCCATGATGCCATGTATGCCAGTCTTAGCCATGATTATATTCAAGAAAAATAACAAGAGACATAAAACAAATTTAAGAACCAAGTTATAGGAAAATCTTGAATTGATATTCTTTTTAAAATCTATAATAGGCTACGTTTAGAAACTACTTTAATTTTCAGTTTGAAATTCCAGACTGAAAGTAAAGCTAAATACAAATATTTCCGCCCCCTTAATAAAATTCCAAATTAAAATGATTTTGTAAGTAATTAAAAATGACGGAGTTATTTTTTTACAAACATAAATTAATATAAATCCATAAATTAGAAATAAGTATGCACAGCTATTTTTCTCCTGGTTGTCCTTTGCACTATTACTCGTCTTGCTACTACGAATCTTCCTTGTTTGAGACTTTTTGTAACAGATTTTTTATTTACCAGTCTTTATATTCCTAATCTTTATGAACTTTAAATAATAAAATCTGTCAAATCCAAAATCTTAGTTTTAAAAATTGTATCCTATTTCGCTGACTGTCCATTCTTTTCCCTGGTAAATACTTGGCATCGAGATCGATATAATAATTACATCAATACACTTAAATTACCCAAGTAGGAAACAACTTATAATTTTATATAACAATTAACATCTCTTGATACGTTTCGGCAGACATTTTTAATGTTTCTCCTTGAAGAAAAAATAAATAAAGGCAAAGAAATTAAACATTTGAAATAAATAAAAAAACGTGTTCATTATTTTAACACTCGAAATATATTAGAGTATTAATATTTATTTAATTACTTTATTTACATCATTTTATAGAATAAAAACTTTTATTTTGTATTTGTCGCAAACAACATACTAACAAAGATTAAAAAACCTAGAAAAGCTTTAAAAGTTTGACTAGTTAGTTTAATCAAAGAAAAGGTGGAAAATTGAGCTAAAATTAAAATAAGGAAAAATATTAAAAATTTGTTTTCATTTAAAAAATAAATCATTTATTTAAATTGCAAATAATTTAAGCATAAAAATATTTTAACCGGAAACTCAACTAATATATGCACATTTTCCAAGAATAATATAACCATTAATTATTTTAAACTAAATTTTAATTATTAATTATTATATATTTCTGAATGAGATTAATGATCATTATTTATAATGAATAATATTCCAATTATTTAATATTTTCACTTTGTTTACTATTTCAATTTGATAAGTGAAATGATTATTTAAATACTAAATTGTCCGAAAAATGTTTTTACTAAATATGTCCTCATCATCAACATCAAATATTCTTCAATGTAAGAATTTTTATTTACATAAAATGCTATGTTTTGTATTTTCAAAGAAAATTTACCTTCTATTTTATTTTTAACAGTTGTTTGATTTAGCAGAAATCTTAATTTATTTAAAAAAAAAAAAATTTCACTTGTAAATGATTGAACATAAAATTTTACATAAGCATACCTTTCAGGCAAAATTTTATAATAGAAATGGATTCTATCACAAATTATTTTATACCGTAATATTTCAGCCTTTTTTAAAGCATTAAGGATATACTCATTCTATTTTATTCGCAAATCAATTTATTATTTTACTTAAAATTTAATTTCTTAAATTGTGTGGCACAGATCTAAAATTTTTATAAACTTTACAGAACTTTCATAAATATCTTTCCTAAATAGTTGTAATTAGAAAAATATTTTACAAATAATCTATATTAATAATTTTAAACTCGTTTGTTTATATTAGATTTTAAATTATTTTCCGTCATTGAATACTTTTGTATTTGTTTCCACATATTCCAGTAGATGGCAGCACCAAAATGTGAACTTTTTGAAATTCTCGTGAAAAAAATGACGTGTATCTCAAGAATCACCAATATCGATCTGAACAACAATAGAGGAATTTATAAACATAATATTATAAAATTTCAAAATTATAATTTATTTTTCAATCGGTATTTATTAATTAACTATCCAAACGCAGATATCGGGATATAAAAATATAATTTATTTAATTTAACAAAAAAATTTATACATATGACGAAATTATTAAACATAACCTTACTTAATAATGAGACGCACTTAATTCGGATACATACGAGACTTTAAAATGAGCTAATATTTCTAATAATGCAAACGCATAGTATTAATAAAAGCTTTAATTTCTATAGTAGAAAAATGAAAAATTTTAAATATAATTATATTCATTTTATTTAACAAAAAATCCGAACTTAAATGGTTGTGAACTAAATGGAATCAACTGGTGTATAAAAAATTATTCATGTAAACACGTAAAAATTATCAAAATTATTAATTTGTCACCTATATTTTACTTTGAATTTTATCTAGTGATTTAAAACTTATTACATCGAAAGACAAGTTTGAATCTAAGAGTATATAGTTATCTAACGTGCGGGAGCATTATAATCCGTTTTAGAAATTCAATTAGAATGTAAGAATTTTATCAAATAACATAATTGTTTCTATTCATCAATTACACAAAAATTTTCTGTTAATAATTATATCAATGCATCTCAACTAAATTTTATTCGCGATATTTGAATTTTCATCTATTTTATTTTTATTTCATCAAATAAACTTTAAATAATAACTTTAAGATCAAATCAAAAATGCAAAGTTATCTATGTCAGAGTATACATTTCATGATTACTTGTCCCTAAAGCTAATTCAAAATGAATCCTAAAATTATACAAAGCACATAACTCATAATCGAGCACAACACGATCCAAAATGGTTTTACCACAAATGTATTATCTTTCCTATTTTATTTAAAACTAAACGATTGTGAATCAATAAAATATTGCTTCTGGTGTGGGATACGAATTGTCTTTATCAATGATCAAATAGTTTATGATAATTTGTGTAGTGACCGGTGGATTTTCTTCAGGCCCTGCAATCATCTTCCCCATTAAAGTGGAAACACAACTTTCTAGATATTTCTAACTAATCAGTTCATCTGTTATCTAAATAGTTTCCTAAGAAATTGCCTGTTTGCCATTGGTAATAATCTAACCCTTAAAGCTAGATTAAGTAAATTGCTGTATGAGTAATTTCTTGTTTTGAGTATGATAATTAAGTTCGAGATTTCATTTAAGGCTACAATATTTTTACTGAATCATAGTTTATTTTGGAAAATAAAATCTAAATCCAATATATTTCACTAAAATCCGTTCGAGATTATTCTTAACATTTTTTCCTCGGGGGTGGTATAATATATTAATATCATGTACAACCCAATTCCTTGTCAAATTACTTATTGATTTTTGTAATGCATCCTATTTATCAAGATATTTGCTATATTTCTACAGATTTCCATTATGTTTAACTGTTTGCTTTTCAATTTTAGAAGTGAAGAAAAAAAAGATAAATGTGATTAGTAATTTTCAAAATAAATTTGATTTTAACATTTTGCGACATGCATTATCAAGTATGTATCAAAATGTGCTACGTATATAACTGAACTAATCAAATTAGAAAAATTAAAAATATTCAAATGCTCTAACAAAATTTTTATGTTAATTAATTTATAAAACTATTCTGTGTAAGTTTTATCACTAAGCAAAATCATTATTATATTCTCTTTATTATATGATACAAATGATATCATGAAAATAATAATAATAATTGGAAAATTACGAGCAAATTGAATTAGTTGATCAGAAAAACATCAAACCTCTACTTCAAAACATCACAATAAAGGAACTAAATTGGAACCTATCAAAATATTGATTATTGTATTTAAAGTAACTGGACAATATCGTTCTTTCAAAGAAATGCAATAATTTATTGAAGGTAAATTTTAGTAATCTTTAATAGAGACACTACATAATAAATAAGTATTATTCAAATCATTTTTATTAATATTTTTATTTTTGAAAGTAATATTTTTTTAAAAAAAATTTTTTTCATGACATTTGCGAATTTATAATTTTAAGTATCTTTAAGGCAAATAACTCCAAGACGTTAAAATTTCATTATATCTATGAACAACCCATGCTGTTCTATGAATAACCCATTATATCTATGTAAATATGATTTGAATATGGATTTCGAAAGTAATCATGAATAGTTAGTGAATTCATATGTTTCTCATGAATTAGTTCAAAATGTATTTAAATCAATAATATTAGAATTATATTCAAGGTTATCTTTAGTAAAGTGTTATATATGTTTTTTGAACATTAAAAAATAATTTTAAAATATTTTAATTATATATATATATATATATATATATATATATATATATATATATATATATATATATATATATATATATATATATATATATATATATATATATATATATATATATATATATATATATATATTATATATTTATATATATATATATATATATATATATATATATATGATTAAATGATTAAATCGTATTTAATACGATTAATACGAAATAATATGGTAGCAGAGGCGTGTAATTAGAGAAAAAAACAGACATTTCCCATCGTTTATCAGAATGGGGATAGAACGTGGTGTATTTCATTCAAAAATCATTATCTTACCGTTAGGCCATAGTAAGCTGTAAAACAGCAAGGTAAGATTAATTACAATATTCTCATGTAATAAGTTACATGAGATTTGAAGAGAGTTTCTAAAATAATTTATTTCTTTTTAAATGCCGGGAAAATTAAGTAAGTAAAGAACATTTAAGTCGTGACTCATATGAGAGACGATTAATTAAAAGTCACAAATTAAAAAATAAAAATCTTGATGAAATGAATTCATAACAAATATATAAACTAAGTAAACAGTGATGTAAAAACATTATATTTTTATTATTTAAATGAAAATAATAACAACCAGTATACGAAAATCCTAAAACTAATGACAGCAACAATTATGTTAAATTTTGTTGAAAAGCGACATGAATTTTATGGTATAAGCTGTTATCATAATTCGCTTTTAAACACGATACTTGCTATGTTTACCTTTCGTATTTTTTAGCTTTTCTACTTTATTTACTATGCATTTTTTCACTCACTGACAAGCTATTTGTAAATATTTGAAAAAACAGAAATTTCAAAGTTAGTTTTCATTCTTTACAATTATTTTAAAATATTAAGTGTGTACACTAGTTCAGTGTGTGATCGGTTAACGAACAGTTCGGACAACGAACACATTCATGAAAGATTTTTGTGTTCTGACAACGAACTAAAACCAATTCTTACGAACATTTCTCGGCTCTCGGAGCAAGGTTGCCAAACCCAACAGACCAAAATCGTTTTTCATCCCTTGAATTATCTTGCTTGCCTGTTGAACTTCAAAGTTCTAAACTGGAAAAAAAATTTCCAATAGAATATTTATATTCAAAGTAGACCATCAAATTTGGTTTTGATTTCGTTCAAAACCGAAAGTTATTTCATTTTAGTTACCTCTCCTCCCTCGCATTCATTCGTTGAAGGAATGGGAAAATGTCAGAGCAATGGTCTTAAGAGGGCACCCAAACTAAGCTAATATCAATAAAGTTAGGGATCTTTGCAACAACAATGTTATTAATCACTTCTAAAAAACAATTTTAACAAAGAGAGAAAAACAATCGACACTGGATATGTTCTTTAATGGCTCATAAACAGAAAATGAAAAGGACTGATTAATAGGTAAAACTATACGTATGTATTATTTTTTAATAAACTTACTAAGAAATTATACATCCTTTAGTTTAATTTTTAGGATATCCAGAGCGAATTAATTGATTTCACAAAAAATCTATGATAAATCGATGATGGGTTAACGAATAATTCAGATAGTGAACATAGTCTTCTAACGGATTATGTTCATTAACCAACCACGTACTCTACTAATTATTTTAATTTTTAACTGTTTCAGAATGAACATTTCAATAGATTAAAATCAAAATTACTTTACGAAAAATTTACATAGAAATTAAAAACAATATGTTAATAAGTAACAATTTCAGCAAAGACTAACTTAAATTTCTTGTGTTATCTCTATATGAAGATTATTTGTTTTCTGTTATAACATCATCCAAAATTTTCAGAATATTATAAAAGATTCTTCTTCAATTGAATAATACGTTGTCACATTTTCTATCATGAAAATTCTTTGCAAATACTGTGGTAATAAGATCATGATAATCATTCCTATATTAAACGTTATATCGGTAAAACATATTCCTGGCAAGAAGTTATGTGTTAAAAATATTTAATTAGTTGTAACTGATAAATAAAATAGCGAAAACTGAATGGGTAATATTAATGCTGAAGTTAAAAATTTGTATATATTATATTAATGAGGAAGTAAAAATAAAAAAGGACAAATTAGCTTGTTTTTTTTATAATTTCAATAAATAAATTTTGTTTTATTTCTCAATTTTTTTTAAAAATATCCTTCACAGTAAATCACAAATAATCACCATATATAGAATTAATTACTCTAAAATTACAACATGGTTGTGTATAAATGGCACAGGTGCCCTATAATCCAGGATACCAAATTCTGAGATTGGAGATTTTTTGGCGGATTTTCTTATGTATCTGGCAACTTCGTTTTTATTACGTCATACATATGGAGACCTATAAGTATTATACAGAAAAATCTATTTTGGTAACCCTAGTATTTACGTCATCGCACACATCTTAATACGTCATTTTGGCAACTTTTCTTCATCGCCAAAAAAATTCAGAATTTGGAATCACAGACTATACGGAACTTCTGCCAAGTAAATTTGCTTTTTAGAATTTTAGAATTTGTTTGCTAACGAGTTAAATTACGAGTTTTAGAATTTGTTTGTTAAACTGTCTCACACACACACTCACACAAGTTATTAACTACAGAAAAAAAACCTCAAAAAAATTGATTTAAATTACTGAATCCTTGGCTGAAATTCTTTTTTTCGGAGATTGCAAGATAAATTAACCACTTTGTATAGAAGTACATATATATATATATATATATATATATATATATATATATATATATATATATATATATATATATATATATATATATATATATATATATATATATATATATATATTTCAATTTACTATCTTAGAAAGAAACTTTTATAGAAAATTGAAAGAAAAAATTAAATAACGGAATTGTGGGTACCAACTTAAGTATGTCTTTTGATTCATTAATAGTCCAAAAATTTTAAAAATAGTGTTGCTCATTTTAATTTCCATATTTTAATATAAACTAGCAAATTAAATATTTCATGAATAGAACCTCGTAGATGTCATAACATGACTTAGATGTCAAAATGGAATATGATTTATCAATTCTAATGTTCCATTTTTTTCAAAATAATTTAACATATAACATTAAAACTATCTAAACTACCACGTGAATATAAATTTTTAAAAAAGCACATATAAATTTCCTTAACACATATAAATTTTTATTTGTAATTTTTCAAAAGGATTACTTTTATATTTTGGTTCAGATTGTGTTCCCGTGGGTAAAGTTCTAATCATTGCATTCATATTGATGGATAAAGTATTTACGAGTTTAAAATTTGTAAGGATTTCTTAAAGTTATCAAATTTTAAATACTGAAAGGGGTAATATTTTTATCATTCATGCATGAAATAATCGAATACTTAACTAAATGTTAAATTATGAAAGCAAAATGAGCAAAAAAAACTTTCATAACCGTTATTAATCATGCAAAAGTATTTCAAAAAATAATTACGTAGGTAAAAAAAAATCCATCCCTCATTCAAAATAATAAAAAATTTTATTAATGAATTTTATTTTTCAGCATTAAAATTTTTAAATACATTTTCATAATCTGTAGAAAAGAATATAGTTATTCAGAAAACTTATTTATTCAATAAATTATGTTATTCATTCATTTCCTGTTATTCTAATTCTATTAATCCTACAGACTATCATAATCAAGAAATAAATATTTGTATTGAAAAAATAAAGAGGCACAAAAGAGAAAAATTTTAATATTATGAAACTGTTAAAATGTGTGCATGAAATCAGTAGGTATTAATATAAAATTACATTAGCAAAAACAGTGAAATTTTACAAAAATCAGCACAGGTGCCGTATAATCCAGGATGCCAAATTCTGAGATTGGCGATTTTTTAGCGGACTTTCTTATGTATCTGGCAACCTCGTTCTTATTACATCATACATATGGAGACCTATAAGAATTATGCAGAAAATTCTATTTTGGTAACCCTAGTACTAACGTTATCGCGCACATCATGATACGTCATCTTGGCAACATTTCTCCATCGCCAAAAAAATTCAGAATTTGAAAGCATGGATTATACGGCACCTGTGCCAAAACTGTTGTTTTATATTTTGAAGATAAATTAAATAAAATCAATCATTTAGTATAATCATTAAATATCAATCAGTTGAATCACAAGAGAGAAACAATATTTTTTGTTAGCTTTCTAATTCTGTCTCTAACTGAGGACAGCATCTCTATCATTCACTCTATTGATTTGACATAAGTGGTAGTTTTCGTAAAAGATATGGTATGTTTTCAAGTCCCTTTGAGCCAAACAAAGTGAAATTGTTCTCGCGGACGTTGTGAGTTCCCTTCACATTCCGCTGAATATCAACAAAAGATCATGCATATCTTCCCTTCAGATACGTTAATTCGTTCTTCTAAAAGGATCTGGTTTTCCAAGACTATTTGCATTTTGTTCATTAATTTATCTAGACCAAATTCTATATATTCTCTACTGAACAGCTATCCATATATACTGTCTAAGGTCAATTATTGGCCAATGAGCAGGAATTATTTTCAATATCGTCTTCCAGTCATCTCTTCATTCACACTTCTCTCCTGCAACTCTGAACTTCTCAAAATGATGCATTTTCAAAGCGAAGAAAAAGATAATTGACTTGTCTATCGTTTCTTTCTTTTTATCTAGTGTTATAATCACGCCATAAATTTACAATTTAATTCATTCGCATAATATTTTCTGACACATATCCTAAAAATTAACATATTCATGCATTGAAAACTTTATGGCATTGTATTTTCTTTGGTAGGCAGCATATAAAATCTTAAATCTAATATAGTACATTTGTATGACTAAGAATTTCAAATGCTTCCAAAAATAAAATGATACTAAAAAATATAAATAAATCCCACTTCCTCTTTTAAGATGGATAAAGTTTTCTTAAAAATATATCACAGCCGAAACTCATTATAACGACCCCAAGTTACTAAGAGCGTTCCATTAGGACGATCAGAGATTTACTCTTTTCATATGCACTCTACATTACTTTGCTTCCAGAATAGCGACTGTCCAGCATCGTCTAATCCCAATACAACGTCTGAATTCAGCAAGTATTCCTCCAGGTATTTTTCCAAAAAGAATTAGTTTCGAAATATGCAAATTGAAAAATAAATTTTATTACTATATTGGCAAGATTTGTAGCCATAGAATCTTCAAAGTTTACCTTAAATTTTGACAAATATGTAGTTGGAATTACCAAACCAACCACGCCATTCTCCTAATTAAGAGGAAATTTGATGTCAGCGCAGAAATTCTGCTTCCGATGATGAGAGGATTGACAGAAAATTAGTATTCTCTCTACTCGAAAAGTTAAAAGCTCGTGATCTCGTGATCACTTAGGATTATTTATTGTCATACAAGTATGATATGACAGCTGACTGAGGGGAGAGGATATCTGGCTCATGATGAAAAAAGGGGCAAATTAAACATTTGGTTTGCTTTTTTTGTGCAAATCAAACTAGCAAATAAAAATTACATTTTTGCCACTGAACAAACGGCAGCTACATATAAACGCAATGTGGTATCGCTAGAAACCAAAATAAAATTGTTAAAAGAAATAGGTTGCAAGATGGTTTAAAATCCCTAAAAAGTTCATTATTTGGCATAATTAACTGCTGTAATTCCATTTTGAAAAAAAGAAGAATTGGGGTGTTCTAGCATCACCTATAGAAATTGATCTCATGATGAAAAATTTCAGAAGCTTGAAGATGGATTATGCGAATGATTAAAAGTAATGCGATCAAAAAATATTAAAATAGACGAAAATTCATTAAAATACTAATTTTGCTCAACAAATGGACATTGATAAAATTGCATTCAAAGGAATTAATTTTAGAAGGAACAGCAGTTAAACAGACTTACGATTCTTCTAAGTACAAATATATCTGGCACCCAAAACATTTCACACTTAGCAACTGGAAAATTGAAAGAACCGAGCTATATTTTAAAAGAGAAAATATTTTACCAGTTACCTATAAAAATAAATTTAAATCGGGAAGGATTTTAGTATATTTTAGGAATGGTTAAGTTGTTTGGATAAGCAAAGGATAGTTAAATACAGAAAAATTGTCCTAATTATTGATAACAGTATGGTGCATCCCCAAATAAAAGGTTTTAAATCAAATACTGTGGAATATTTTTCATCTAATTGTACACGTACGTCCATAAATTAAGGATAATTCAGAATCACACAGAAATTGAATTCTAAAATGAAAATTTCACATGTAGAATTATCACACACATCTTGAAGAATGATATGCAAATTATAAGAAGCCACCAGATGTCACTGATAGTACGTCACAATGACGAGAGTATAAGAGACGGGTTTATAAGGAATGGTTTCAAAGAAGTAAAATTGTTCGCAAGCGTTTTAATTGTATTAACCATGTAACCATCATAAAAATCATGTTTTATTGGTGTTTGTAAATAGGTTCTTTTTTGAAATTTGCTCCAGGGTGTAAAAATCGCAATTTTTAATTATGATGTCAAACATATAGCATCTTTTTTGCTCCTTAACTTTTGTTTACTAAATAGACTTTACAAATAAGTCACATTTGTTTTGCTTCTGTCTCTTTCTTTGTCTGAACTTGCATCATCCTTAATCATAAATTAAGGTCCATAAGACACGAGTCCGTAAGAATGACACGAATGTATTTTAATTCTTCAGCGTCTAGGTTAATTGATCATTATGAGATTCAGATGCAATTACAGGAAATTGCTTTTGCGGAGAACTGTTTCTGCTTTGGATGAAAGAAAAGATTACGTAGGTATTTTTACTGTTTTGAACACCTGGAAAAAAGCATGGAATAAATATGAGAAAAATAGCATCAAAAATTGCTTCCATCATTCAGGTTTCATAAAACAATTATAAGCATTTGAAATAATTGAAGTGGAAAATTTCGACGTAAAAGAGAAAATGCTACAAAAAATTTCAAAAAAATCTAGAAAATTTAAATTTTGACCATTATGTCATATGATGTAATGTGATTATGACCTATAATGCATTACAAAATTTGACCGAAAGTGAACTGATTTCCCGTTACTATTCACAAGAAGAAACAATTGCATCAACATCAGATGAAAAAGACGAAGACCTAATGACACTTTCTGGCATAACAACTATTTTAAGTGCACTTGAAACTTTAAAAAATGTTTTAAAGAGAAGAAAATACAGAACGTTATATATACATATATATATATATACATATATATATATATATATATATATATATATATATATATATATATATATATATATATATATATATATATATATATATATATATATATGTATGTATGTATGTATGTATAAATATATATGTATGTATATATATATATGTATGTATATATATATGTATGTATATATATATATGTATGTATATATATGTATATATATATGTATATATATATATATATATGTATGTATATATATATATATATATATATATATATATATATATATATATATATATATATATATATATATATATATATATATATATAATATATATATATATATATATATATATATATATATATATATATATATATATATATATATATATATATATATATATATATATATATATATATATATATATATATATATATATATATATATATATATATATATATATATATAAATATATATATATATATATATATATATATATATATATATATATATATATATATATATATATATATATATATATATATATATATATATATATATATATATATATATATATATATATATATATATATATATATATATATATATATATATATATATATATATATATATATATATATATATATATATATATATATATATATATATATATATATATATATATATATATATATATATATATATATATATATATATATATATATATATATATATATATATATATATATATATATATATATATATATTTATTTATTTATTTATTTATTTTTTTATTTTTTTATGTATATATTTCCTGGAACCAGGGGTATGCGTACCCCTCTGGGGCTTGAGCGTAGGCAGGTGGTGGATAGCCGAAAGTCCTGTAGGAATGACAGGATAGCCTTGAATATTGAATAAGAGGCCACGAACCAGCTCCCGTAAACCCTGGTGTTATGCGTTCCATGCCTAGGGCTAATTGGCACCGCGGTATTGGTGTCTTAACGGAGCCTCTAGTTGCCTGGCGAACTTCTAGAGTAAATTGCCTTGCCCAGTAACTCAGGCAATGCTGGGTGGACTGTCATATTACCTGAGATTATTTACTGTTATTATATGGCTGAGAAGACATTGAAAATAACAAACATTTCTGCTTTTGCAGGAGAAACTTCTGAAGCAGACCTTTCTGAAAAAGACAAGGGAACTCAGAGACAATCTAATGAAGGGGTAGCAATGAAACCTTCACAGGAGGTAGAAATGACCTCCAAACCATCTTCTTCTGGTGAGAGTCAGGAAGCTATCTCTAGCATGACTGACTCTCTGACCAGAATCAAGCTTAAAAAGAGAATATCTGGTGCACAGAAAAAGACGTTGGTGAAGGAGCGCAAAATCGCTGAGGGGACTTGGGTTGAAAAACCCAAGGCAACCAAAGGCGAGAAGCGTCCTGCCAATCGGATGAACCAGGGCAAGGTCGGATAGGCTGCCAAGAGAGAAGGACCTGAGGGATTTACTTACAGGGCGGCTCTCACGGCGATCAAGATGGCCGTGCTCTTAGAAGGTCATCCGGAAAAACGGTTAACAGAGAAACAGGCCTATGACCTGGAACTCTTGTTAACCAGGAAAATAGGAAGGAATGAGGAGGGCTTTGCCCCAACCTTCCTATCCTGTAAACTTGATAACGGGGCTCTTATTATCAACTGTGCAGATCTGGAGAGCTCAAAGTGGCTGGAACAAAATGTCAATGATATAAGCCCTTGGCAAGAACATAAACTCTTGGTGGGTGAGGCAAGGAAACTTGTCAGAATCACCAAGATAATTGCAAAACTGCCAAAAATCTGTAATGAACTGGAACCTAAAGAGCTCCTGAGAAAAATCGAGGCTCAGAACGGTGGGGTCACTCCATTGGAGTGGAACGTTCTTAACATTAAGAACGACCCATCTGGGCGGACCATCGTTCTTAGTGTGCCTGAATTAGATGCTGCCACACTTCGTGTAAGGGGATATAGGTTTCATATTGGACTTCACCATGTGCAGGCTAAAGTACTTGATAAACCTGCTCCTGCTGATGGGGGTGAAGGTAGTTCAAGCCAACCTACACCACAGTAGAAGTGGTACTACTAACCTCAGTAAGAAGTTTCTTGCTGGGGATATACACCTGGCCCTGATTCAAGAACCCTGGTTGGTTAGGGGAAGAATCAGTGGTCTCAAAGGAACTAAAGGTAAGCTTATCTATTGTACTAATGGTAACGCAAGAACTTGTATACTCTTACATAAAAACATTGAGGTTCTTCCCCTCTCTGAATTTATTCTTAGGGACCTGACAGCTGTGAAAGTCAGACTCAACATAGAGGGTAGGGACAGGGAAATTGTTTTTGGCTCTGGGTACCTGCCCTATGAAGAGAAGGCTCCACCTGACCATTCTCTGCACAAGCTCATGAACTTTTGCAGCGATAACAACTTACAGGTAGTCCTAGGACTAGACTGTAATGCTCACCATGTTGTCTGGGGAAGTACGGACACAAATAAAAGAGGTGAGTACCTTTTGGAATTTATTCTAAACTATGGGTTAGATATTCTAAATGTGGGCAACAAACCAACTTTTATTACTTCCAATCGATCTGAAGTAATTGACATTACTATAGCGACAACGCTGATTAGTAAAAATATCAAATACTGGAAAGTAGATGACAGACCTTCTGGTTCAGATCATCAAAACATCCATTTTGAAATTCACTCTAATGTGTGTCTGGATCGCATATTCAGAGACCCAGTTAGGACCGACTGGAAGAAATTCCAAGAAGAACTGACTGGGTTGATTGAGCTCGGTAACAGACCTATTAGAGACAACTACGATCTAGAAGTTACAGCAGATCTCCTACAGAGAAGTATTCTAGATTCTTATCATAACAATTGCCCCATTCGCACTAGAAGAGCTAAACTCCAATGCCCTTGGTGGAATGACTCTCTAGCTGCCGAAAGAGCAAATGTTAGAAAACTTTTAACAAAGCTAAGAAAAATGGTGAATGGGAGAACTATAAAAGGGCCCTCACTATTTATAACAAACTTGTTAGAAAAAGCAAGATTAACTCCTGGAGAAAGTTCTGTGACGAGATAGATTCTATTTATGAAGGAGCTAGACTCCAGAAACTCCTTAAAAGGGATGAACCTATTTTGGTTGGTACCCTAAAAGACGAGGAGGGTAATTTTGCTTCTTCCGGAAAAGGGGTTATGGAAATTATGACCAGGACTCACTTCCCGGGAGCTAGAGATATTTATAGCAACGAAGGGGAACATTGCATTGGCTCTTTGCAAAGAGTCAATAGTTATCAATGGACCTTCGCTAAAAATATCATAAACTACAACATTGTTAAATGGGCAATTTTTGCCTTTAAACCTCTAAAATGCCCTGGGCCTGATGGAGTTATGCCCATCATGATCCAGAAGGCAGAGAAGGTTGTCATACCAATGCTAACTAGAATGTATAGAACTAGTTTGGCCCTGGGATATATACCAAAGACATGGCAAAAGACTAGGATTGTCTTCATTCCAAAACCTGGCAAAGACACTTATGACCAGGCCAAGTCATACAGACCAATCAGTCTTTCTTCATTCTTTCTTAAAATTATGGAGAAAATCATTGATCGGCATATTAGAGATTACTTGGGTAGAAATAGTCCCTTGCATGCTCTTCAATTTGCCTATCAACCCGGCAAATCTACAGAGATTGCTCTACATCAGCTAGTCTCCAAGATTGAAGCCACTCTGGATCAAAAGGATATTGCCTTGGCAACTTTCCTCGACATCCAGGGTGCTTTTGATAATACTTCCCATCCATCCATCCTCAATGCACTTAGAGGGGCAGGGATTAATCAGACCCTGTGTACTTGGATTGAGGCCTTAATTTCGGATAGATATATACAAATGAACATCTTCGGTGAATCATTTGAAAAAAAGACTACTAGAGGTTGTCCTCAAGGAGGTGTTCTGTCACCATTACTTTGGAACCTAGTTGTAAATAGCCTTATAAAACATCTAAATGATAAGGGCTATTATACGCAGGGATATGCTGATGACATTGTCATCCTTATCCTTGGTAAAGATTTTGACATAACTTGTCATCTCATGCAGGATGCTCTAAGTTATGTAGGTCAATGGTGCATGGATAGGGACCTGATGGTTAATCCTCAGAAAACCTACCTTGTACCTTTTACACGCAAAAAGAAACGGAAAGGTTTTTTCATACCAAGACTTTTTGATGTTGAAATCAATGTGGCTTCAGAGGTGAAGTATCTGGGCATCTATTTAGACCAGAAACTCACCTGGAATAAGCACATTGATGATAGGATCAACCGAGCAAAGAAAAGCATTGTGATTTGCAGGCGAATGCTTGGTAAGAACTGGGGTTTACATCCAAAACTGATGTTATGGATGTACACAG
>CM075855.1:35692915-35755415 GCA_037975125.1 Latrodectus hesperus
CGTTGGTGGAATAAAAGTTTGTGCAGGAACCTCACTCGGTGGTCACACTGACCTGCAAGTGTTCCAGGTAAGAACTATAACTGGTGTGAGATATCGGAATGAGATCCTTAATCCAAGGCCGGTGCAATTGGCAATGATTTTATTTTGATGTATGATAACGCACGACCTCTTCGAGCTGTAGTTGTTGAGGAATATCTTGAGAGATTTGGTTTGGAGCGAATGGAATGACTACCTCGACCTCCAGACCTGAATCGCAAAAAGCATCAGTGGAACTAGCTTGGTAGACAGGTTGTTGCTTTAAGCCCTCCTCAAATGTCTGTAGGAAAGCTGAAAAACAGCTTACTCCATGTTTGTTCCCATTTCGGTGCGAGCATGGGAACAAGAATGTCGATGCCGCCAGTGCATTAAAGCTAGGGATGGGAATATCCCTTATAAATGCTTTTTTTGTTTTGTTTCTATGACATTTTACCACATAAAATTGTGATTGTTATTTTTTTCGTAAATGGACTTTTCCATTGGGATTGATTTTTTTGTTGTAAATCATTTATATATCTTTCTTATGTAAACTTCCATTATGCCATCAATATATCCCTCTTTTGTACGCATGTCATCCAAATTTGATGTTTCTACATTCATTCATTTGCAAATTATGTTAAAGAAACAGTTGTTCTTTAATTTATGGAAGCTAGCGTATTTTTTAAAGCAAATTAATGTGCAATTCAAGAATTTGTAGATAATAAAATGTTTGTGTAAAAAAATTTGAGAGTGAGTTGCAAACTTGTTTCATATATTTTTTTGCAAAAGCAGAGAAAAATGGATATCTTAAAACAGCAAAATTGTGATGTGAAACAAAATGTGAGGCAAACATTAAAATACTTAATAGCAATTTGCAGGTAATAAATATGATGGAAAATTAATACCGATCTAAATGAATTATTCATTTTGAAGTAAATTGTGTTGCTGAATTAAAAAAGCATGCCTCAATAACTATGTTCTCTTACTATTCTGTATTTAACAGAAATCCAAAGATAAAATTTTACGAGAACTTCTGCATAGATCCTGGCATTTTAACAAAATTATTTATGTAGACAAGGCTAAGAAAATTGGGAGGAAAATGTTTGAAATCGTTACGCAGCTCAAACATTTATTCTCTTAATCCAGTTCTCCCTATCATGTCTATAAATAGCTTGCGATGGAAGTCAAGTTCAAGAGGGAGAGAGAAAGAAGAAAGTAAATATTAAAAACGGTGTTAATTCTAAACCTGGTGTCTGTAAACGTTTTAGAATTAAATTGCTCACAGTCACAAGGCTAGCAAATCTTTTATTTTTTAAATAAACATAAAACTTCAAAATACCACTTGAAAATATGCATAATAATGAATGAAATTGCTTCAGGTAATTTAGTGGGATTACGTCTTTGAGAAACCGCATTTGTATACTTTTAAAATGTTAAATTTGATTTGTTGTAGAATTATTGTTAATTTTGGATGTGTCATAAGATGGAAAATGTTTATTTCTTTGTTATTCTCTGAAATATATCTTGTTAAATATCT
This sequence comes from Latrodectus hesperus, assembly GCA_037975125.1. Taxonomy (NCBI): domain Eukaryota; kingdom Metazoa; phylum Arthropoda; class Arachnida; order Araneae; family Theridiidae; genus Latrodectus; species Latrodectus hesperus. The sequence continues at coordinate 35,694,468 of CM075855.1, forward strand.
GAAAACTATTTGATTGTTTCATCATAATTTCTCGATAGATGAAGATGTAGTTTTCCAATTTGGAATATATTTTAAAAGGCCTTTCTGTATGCTGAAAATATAATTGAAAACTAGATAACTGTTGGTAATGAACTATTCACATATATTATTAGCACAATGTGTAAATGTTGTGTCTTTGGTTCAGTTATTTATTTAATTATGTCTCAAAATTGTGACACATTCTGTAATATAGGAAGTAGGATGAGAATAAAACATAATTTTTTCAAAAATGCAGAGAAAACATTCAAACGTTCTATTTAGAATAATAAGATCAAACTGTTGTAACATAAAAAGAAGTAATTTTTATATGAGATACTATATTTTACACCACTAATAACAAAAGTAATTACTATTGAGGAATTCATAATACAAGGAAAATTTGAAAGAATTTTATTACAGAATAAATTTAAAATTTTATGAGTGATACAATTTAGAATTTACAAGAATAGAAAATAAGTAAAATCTAATTGACTCTGAAAAAAATTATTGGTTTACCTATTGGTAATTATAAGAAATATATGTAAAAATCGTTCGAAACTATAATAGTTCAAGCATCAATTTCTAAAATACTAACAAAAAATTCATTGAAATCAACGATTGATTTTGTGCTTAGTGATAGTAAAAGATAAGTAAGAAAGTTTTTGCTGTTTTCGCGTTGTGATTGAATGAAGTGAGAAAAAAGTATGTTAATTAGTGTATGAAAGTTGTTGAAACACCGGTCAGTCGAGAGTAGGAATATCAGTCGTTATAAAAGCAGGTCCATCGCACTACATTCATTAATGTGGTGCGATGGACCTGACTCGTATTAATAGCGAAGAGACATAGACGTGTCAAAAAAGCTTGTGTTTAGTGTTGTTTTCCTTACCTCCTCAAAGTGGGCTTATCAGATGCTGCATCGAATTGCCGAATATGTCAAGCTCTTGGGGATTGTGCTGTGAATGAACATACAGCAAGAAATTAGTTTCACAAATTCAAGTCGGGAAATTTGTGCCTCAGTTATGAAGCTGGTGTTTGGTGGAATAGTCGTGAAGTGGTCCACTATGAGTTGCTATCAACGAGCCCAGCCATCACTGCGAACTAGTTCTCACAATAATAGGAACGTGTGTAACAGGATTACAACAGAAGGAGCCAGCACTGGTTAATCGCAAGGGCTTATTGTTCTTGGCAGATAACGATACGTCACATGCAGTGCGAGTGGCTAGAAATACCATACAGAGACTTGGTTGGGAGTTTTGGGCCATCCTCCTTTCTTACCAGACTTTGCGCCATCAGATTACTATCTCTTTCATTCCCTGGACAATCATCTTAGTGGAAAATCCTTTACCAAGTGAGCAGATTTTAGCCAAGCATTCAAAAATTTATTTGTGATCGAAACCCTCGAGTTTTACCACAAGGGGATTGCACAACTGAAGACATGTCGGCAGAAGGCGCTGAATGCCGATGGAGATTATTTAGAGAACTGACAGTAGGCTACACTTTTTGTAAGTCATGTTCTTTTGGATTGTTAAAAACGACAAGAACTTTCTTGTTATCCTTGTAGAAATTATAACCGCGTCAAAGTGAGTTAAATTTTAAATTAAAAGCGGTTAATAATGTTTCAGAAAAATAAATACAATGTTCGAAATATTCACGGGTAAAAATTAAAAGGAAAAAAAAAAAAAAACAGAAATATTTTATTAATAAATGATTATTACTTGGTAAAAAGATTAAATAATTGAAATTAATTAGAATTAATTACATAAATGTTTAAAATAATTTAAAACTGCATTTAAATATTTAAAAAAAAAAAAAAAAAAAAAAACCACACACACACACACAGTAAATTTAATGTAAACAAGACTGTTGAGTAAATTATTCAGTTCTATTTTATATTCTTCAATTAATTAATTCATTGATATTTAATGAAAGTTTTTCTAGAGCTAAATATCTTTAACAGAAATAATTCAAATACAGCAGAAAATTTTAAAAATTATTTAATTGGCTTGACTCTAAAGTTCACAATGTTGAACAATATAAGTGATTTTATTCAAAAATATTTCATGATTTAGAATGTAATAATATTTTGCAAAATCATGGTTAATTCAGGATTATGATTAGGATAAAAACTAGAAATTAAAAATAAAATTTGATAAATGATCACCTGAAATCATTAAGTTAAATATGTAATGCTAAATAAAGTTTATAGTCGTATATTTTTATTTGATGACTGAAATTTGCAATAACATTTATTATTTTATATAAAGTATACTTATAATCTGTAGGTATGAAATATATAGATTTAATAATGTATTTCCTTAAATAGCGAATTGGTTGTTAAGATAATAAAAAAACTCTGCATTTACAAAGTCATAATTATTGCAAAATAACTATTTTACAAGAGTTAACTTGAATCTATATACTCTAAGAGTAAAAATTTATTAAATTCTCTTTTAAGAGCACACTATAACATGCATAATTTTTTTATTAGGATAGGTAGTTATAATAAATACGTTGTTAAAATCTATTGCTTATAAACTTACATAGTAGATGGCAGCACTATATTTTATGAAAATTAAAAGATCGAAACATTTTCTTGGTTTTAATATTAATTTTAAGTAACAAAAAACGTATCTTTTTTCGCAAAAGAATATTTGAAAGAATAAACGTAAACCAGTTTGACTGCAATTTGATTAATTTAAGAAATTTTTTTGCCAAATTTCCATTTCATTAAAAAATTGTGGCACAGTCAAAATTTTATTTTAAAATATAATATAAAGAGCTTTCATAAATTATAATATAAATTTTATTAAAATAAAAGAATTAGTTCAAATCAACTCTTACTGAAAACATTTAGGTGTACTCAAATGCACTGAATGTATTGTATTTAACTAAATTGAAGTACATATAGTTCTCAACAAAAAATTTGAATTACAATGAGAAGCATATTTGTAGAAGTTTTAGTAAAGTGATAAAAAGTTTTCTGGATAGAAATTCAATGTTATATTTTAGTGTGCACCTTTTCCCGAGAAATAGTAATGTAAGCAATCCTGTTATTTAAAGAGTGTATATGATACTGCAGAAAATACGAAATTTAAAGCTTTTTTTACATTCAAAAGCGAAAGAAATTTTAATTACATTATATTCAAAATGAAATTCTGAAATAATCAATATATTACTGTAACTGGCATTAGATTCATCCATAAATTATTTTCTAAAATTCCCGGCTTTCCTTATGAAAATAATAGTTTGCAAAGATAATTCACAAATAGAATTTTTATCATGGATATGATAATATTAAAATTCTGTTGTGATTCTTATGCATGGAATTTTTCCCCATATGCAGAAAATCAATTTAAACTGGATTCGTTCTCAATAATTGAGAGATATCAAGTATTTTAGAATTATTCTAACAAGAACTGTTAAGGTGTTAGAAGATGTGATATCGTAGAAATTCAATTAATCTTTATGAATTTTGGTAAAATTTCACAATTTAAGAAAATTTCTCCTTTCTTCTAAGTTTGGAATAATATTTCTTGTTGGTGTTGCATTTTAAGATTAATCCATTCGAAGCTAATTAAAAAAAAGTTGTTAATTCAAAGAACATTCAATTGTTGATTTACAGTGCTATATTTGGTTTAGAAAGTCAAATTTTTGGGAAGTTTAAATATTGAAGTCGAAAAAAAAGAGCAGAATTTCAAATCACTTGGCATCAAGACATAGCAAACTAGGCAATTTGCTCAAAGTAACATGTAATTCTAGTTAAATTTAAAAAAATGTCACTTATTATTTAAAAAAGAGATAAATAAAATGTTGTTTTCTCTCTAGCTTTCAGAAAATGTTTAATTATTTCTACTACTAGTTTCGAATCTTTTATGCAAACGTTATAAATATTAAAAATATGTAAAATATTACTCTTTTAATAATGAAACTCTGATCTTAAGTATGTTATAAAGATAATCAAATGGGTAAAAGATAATAAAAACATTTCAAAATATTTCATAAGTTATTTAGAATCATGAAATCGTCAATCAAACTTAAAAATAGTAACAAATTTAATGTTTTATCGAATAATATAATTTGAGGGTTTTTCAATTAAAGAGAAAGTATTTTTGAGACTATTTCATTTTCATGATTGAACTATTTGTATTTACTAATATCAGATTAAAAAGATTCATTTTGAGTAAAGTTTAAATGACTCTATGAGATGTTGAAATGTTATTACATTAATATTTATAATAGTGATAATTTAAAACTAAATAAAAAATAATTGTATTAAAAAATTCCGATTAATATGAAGAATATCAAATGAAACCAATAAAAATTTGTTTAGACTTATAAAAACTATTCATTATGGATTTGGCGATTTTTTTGTCTCCAAATCCGTTTTTGTACGTGCTCAAAGTAAGATGGTTCCGAAAACACTACACAATGGTGCAAAATTTTGTTAAAATCACAAATTTTACTTATTTTTAAACGTAAAAATGAGATTTTTTAAATGAAAAGAAATGTTTATCACAATATTCAACATCGCCCAACCAAATTGGCGAGAAACAGAAGGACACTCTAAACTATAGGTCACCCGAAACTTTGAATTGATCTGCTCATAGACTTTCAAATTGAGGATATGAAGAAATAAGCTAAAGAGAAAATACACTCATGAAATTCAAATTTTTAAAAATATTTTACATAATTGCGGTTGTCAGAGTTTCGTCTCAATTTGAGTATTTCGCCTATTATTTATACATATGAACGTATATGTGTTGTTTAATATAAATATATCTTTGCTTACTATATAAAGATATGTTTTCTATTGTCAGTACACCACACTACTTGTAAACTAGGGTAATTTTTATGAAACAAAAGGAGAGGTATTTAAAAAAATATTACTGTATGTATTAAAGAGTGATATTACAAATAATTAAAGAGTGATATTATAAATAATTAAAGAATAATATTAAAAATTATGAAAAATATATAAGTTTGTTTTCCAGTTAGGTATATCGCTTAATAATTTTCAAACTGATTGTGCCACCAATGTTAGACTGAGCTGCAGCTGCATCGTCTTTTAAAAAAAAGTTTCAAGTTTATAAACATTTTCTTCTAATTAAAATTATTTATTCGAAGAAACTTATTTAAATTAAGTCATTGTTGATTATAAGAATATACTTCAATTTATTACTTTGCACAATATTAAAACTAATATACAATTTTAAACTGATTCTCATTCCCTGCCTATTGGTGAAAAGAGAAATTAGTTTATAATTTATCTAAATTTTCATTCATGTAATCTATAATAACGATGTTTAATCCGTTAACTAATGATTATTTATTTGTTTATTATTTTAATCTTTCTTAAAATACTAAATTAATAAATGCTTTAAATGATGAATCAGTTTACCATATAAAATATTTAATCTTTGTACACTTATTTAAAAATAATTCACTAAAAAATAAAGCTACAAAATTATTTTCACACATAATTATTTATAATTGATAAAAGCAAGAAATTATCTTTGGTTTGTTTATTTTATTTTATATCAATTTTGTGATCATTAAAATAAAATGATGACTAAAAAATAATTATACATTTCGTTTTGAAAACATTTTGTGTTATCGTTAAGGAAATTATCAATAAAGTTTTGTCTATTTTATATTTACATTGTGTGTGTTGTTTCTTGATTAAGTTAACTGTGCCAAATAATCGTAAATTGATTATCGTAATGATAATCAATGTTGTTGTCACAGAACATTGAACATCACAATATCATAATCACTGAGTTGTAAAAAAACAATTTCCAAAATGTTTTTATATACATTTTCAACCAACAGTTTTCAAAAATAATCATGAAATAATAAGGAAACATTTTTTATATTTAAAAAAATTAAGTTATTGAAGGAAATAATTTTTAGGAGGCTAATGAATACTTTATTTTAACTAAGGATGAACTAATAAGGATTATTTACATCAAACTATTCAGGGTCACTTTGATATGTTATTTGAAATTATTATTCCTAAGATGATTAATCACTAAAACTTAAGTGTTAAAAGTCTTAAAAAGTGTCAATAGATGGCAGCACTAAATTCTAATGTTCCTGGCCATCTTCGAACTATCATCTATTTAAACTATAAATGTGGATCCTTCCTTCTAATACTATTTTAATTCGTATTACCTTGAAAAAGTTTTATGTTACATCGAATTCTATTTATTTAGTTTTCATATTCATATATTTTTATATCCTTTGCGATTTAATAAAAAAATTTCACAATTTTTTTTTCGCATTTTGGATCTATGCATTGATTAATAAAATTTTAAAACTTTTAACTTCAAATTGTTTTCGTAAAACAACGCGTACTGATAATGGTGCTGCTTATAGACTTCGGTATGATTAAAGAGTAGGATTTGGAGGATAATGCCAAAATATTTGAAAGAATGTAATTGAAAATATTGTACCGAAACTTTTGCCGAGTCCATTGCCAGAGACATAGACGCAAATAGAACTACATAAAAATAACATATGAAAAAAGCAGTTTTTAAAAATAATTTTAAAAAGATATATTATATAATTTAGCCAAATTCAGACACAGCATGATAATTTGGAATAATAAAGGCGTAGTAGTGTTAATAAAAAATTTGTGTACCCCATTTTTTTTTAAATTTCTTATTTTTAAAAGGAAATTTTCAGAAATTTTCGTAAATATTTATCACTCAATAATAAATAATATAACTTAAAAGATTTATTTTATGAATATTTTGTTTACTTGATATAAAATTTTGAGATATGATGTATTAAATAAATTCTTATTATTTTCTAAAATAAGTATAAAATTGTATCAGGTAAAGCCGAATTGATTCTATTCTTATCAACTAATTATTCTTCATAAAAAATTTTCCAATTTTAAGTACAGAAAACTGAATTCACATTTATTTTTCAAGGGCAGATTTTATTACATGATGGAGTTCAAAAATTAACCATAAGTTTTATAGTACTGAATTAAATTACTCAATATAATGTAAGCTTAAAGTTCCTGGGGCTTGAGCAGCTACCAGGCGCGTCGGCAGGTGATGGATAGCCGAATGTCCTGTAGAAATGACAGGATAGCCTTGAATATAGAATCATAGGCCATGAACCAGCTCCCGTAAACCCTGGTGTTATGCGACCCGTGCCTAGGGTTATATTGCACCGCGGTAATGGTGTCTTAACGAAACCTCTAGTTGCCTGGCGAACTTCTAGAGTAATTTGCCTTGCCCAGTAACTCAGGGAATGCTGGGTGGACTGTCATATTACCTGAGCTTACTAATTGTTATCTTGTGGCTGAAAAGACACAAGAAATAACAAACCTTTCTGCATTTGCAGGTGAAGCCTCTGAAGTAGACCTTGCTGAAAAAGACAAGGGAACTCAGAGGCAGTCATAGTGAAGGGGCAGCAATGAATCCTTCACAGGAGATAGAAGTGACCTCCAAACCATATTCTTCTGGTGAAAGTCAAGAAGCTATCGCTAGCATGACTGACTCTCTGACCAGAATCATCTGTGGATCATCGGTGAGGATTGCCTCTGAAATTCTAAGATGCTCTAGGCAGAAGATACGTTTAATCGTAGGCTTCATAACTGGGCGCTACTATTTCAGAAAACAGCTCCATAAAATGGGACTGTTTCAGAAAGACCCTATCTGCAGGAAATGTTATATACATAAGAGGAAACGGCCAAACATATCATTTACGAATGCGAGGCTCTTGCCCTCCCTAGATTAACTTCTTTAGGCATTATCCATTCTAGAGAGTTACACCTAGACTCCATTAAAGGGTTATCGAACTTTATTAATAAAGTGGGTGACCCGAGTAACTGGAACTAGGAAACACTGGGTTTGGAGTTAATAGTACAAAATGCTGATTAAAGCAGAGGTGCCAATGACATACAAACCCAACCTTAAGAAGAAGAGAAGAAGAAGAAGCTTAAAGTTTCATTGATTTTAGTAATTTCTGATGAAATATAAAAGTCTGTTGTAAGTAATACTTTAAATGTAAATGAATATTTATTAATTCGTATAATTTACATAATTTGTGATATATGTTCTGAATTCATCACCCTGATTTTTTTTCTGTTTAATGTTTTTTTCTGCATATTAATCTGTAGTATAAAATTTACTAATCTGTAGAATAAAAGTAGCTTGTATAATATAAAACATCAAATGTTTCGTACTAACCAACTTATTTTAACAGTGTAACTGGTTTTCGAATATTCGAATAACCTTTTTTTTATACTTTATTTTACAAATCCTCAAGAAACTTTTATGTTTTTCAAAGACCATATTTGCATATTAAAAGGAAGCAAACCTAGAAAATTCCTTTGAATCCATGGGCAAATGTGCATGTAGAATACGAAAACGAAATACCCATGTTTTTAACAGTGGGTGGGAAGGTGAGATCAATACCAGGACTTTTGTCTCAGAAGAATCTTACCTTAAAACCTAGTAACTGTAAAAGCATGAAATTTAGTTAATGAATTTTAAGAATTCTGAAATATTACTACACCGTTTATAAATTTTTGAGAGAGAATTTATAAGTAAAACATTGTGTAAGCATCATAATTGAGTTGCACAGAATTTTGTAACATATTGAGCTTTCATTTTATAACTATAAAAAGAACTTATGCTTAAAGATTTTTTATATAAAAAAAATTAATCTTTTTAAGAGAAAGAGAAGATTAATCATAGTTACTTATATTTAAAGAATTTCATATTATATATATATTCATTTCTGAACATTTTAATGAAAATTTTCGCGTATATTATGAACATATTAATGAAAAACATTGAATTTTATGAGCAATTTTCTCTTTAATTCAAGGATTTTAAATTTAATTTTTATTGTTTGTTGTAAAACATTCGTATTTTTTTATTATTAATAAATTCGAGCATATTTATAATATTAATTTAATTTAATTTTTTGTTTTACAAAGCTTATTCTGGGCATTAAACTTAATTCAGCAGACGCTCATTTTTATGAATCTCTAATTTATGAACATTTAAGATTTTTTTATTTATGAATTGCTGTCTGGTCCCATTCAATATTTCTCTCATAAGCAATGATAATTTTTATATCCCTTCAGAAACTAAAATTTTTTAAAAATATCTTTTTTTACGAACTCATTTTCATGCATCTTTCAATTGCATTAATTTTTTATCAGGATTTTTTTTTCAGAATTTTTTATCTTGTGATATAGAAACTACATTTGTACTAGAGAATTGTCAAATCTTCGATTTGATCATTAATTGCACTGTTGATGTTCAAACCTCAGATATTTAAACAATTCGTTAGAAATTTCTTCCACCTGATATATTTATCGTCTTATACTCCATGCATACATGTGTAAAGAATAACTTCAATTGCAAATATCATAAGGTATTTTTGTCAAGGAATGATTATGGCTTAGAATCATCTTATGAAATAGACATTCTTTGGGCAATGACTGGTCAATTTATGCTTGGACTGATGTGACAGGAAAAACGATTTCAGACCTTTTTGACATGCAAGCTGTAATAAAGAAACTATCTTAACTGAAATAAGCCAAGAACACTTACCCGATTTGATTAAAGATGAGTTATTCACCCATGAACTTCGATAAAAAACCCATTGCTGCCCAAAGTTTAATTTCAAGACTTTTTGAATGGAAACACTCAGATGTAATTAGTATGTATGGATTATCAGATAATTCAATGGTTCAGAACGTGATGAAGGAGAATGGAATAAGCTTTCAGATATCAAAGAAAGAAGCAAATGACAAAGAGCTGCAATCGTCTACAAAACAAGCAGTTAAATGGCTAACATGATTGAGGTGTTTTTTGATAGAAAAACAACAGTGAAATGCTTTCCTAAGTTGAAAACAATTGGAAAATGTAGTTTTGAAACTGAAAACCAAGCTGAAAAAAATGTGACTAAGAATTGGTCACTTTGCTTGGTTTTTTTTATCATAAAAGGAAAGAATGAATTGTTCTTAAGCATGGATTTTATTTTACATTTGTTTTCTAAATATAGTACATGTTAACTAATTTTTTAATATATTATTTATAAAGAGAAAGCATATTGGGTTTTTAAAAAAAACTTCGTTTTAAGATCTTAGCATTTAATTTTCTATTTTACAAACTTTCGATTTTAAAGATTATTTTATTGGGCCCTAGGAGTTCGCAAAAATGAGCATCTTCTGTGATTTTAATACATTCAATAAAACTTTAAACTTTTGAATAATATGCAATAAAATTCTTCCTGATTGTTAAATATGGATTCTTGTAAGAATACTTCACATTCCTTTAATATTTTTGAATTGAAATTACAATTGTATGACGCATAAAATTTTTTCTTAAGAGTTTAAATGTAATAGATAGCCTTAAATGAACATGGCATCATTCTTTTCTGTTTCTTTTAATCAAAAACTGATTTATGTAATCCTACTGTACCTCTTTCATTTAATAGAACAATAATTTACAGAAGGTTTAATTTACTTTAATCAAGTTGGAGTCATAAGCATTTGATGCAAGTAAGATGCAAATTTGAATCATCGGAGGAATTAAAGGGAACATTTTCGTAGCTTTGAATGAGGTATCAAATAGGGTATAATCCGAAATAAATAAGAATAATTAATAATCTGATCCTGTAATTAAACAAGAATAAATGATTTTTACACTTTATCTATCTCTCTCACTGATTTGTATTATACTTTAACTACCTCATTCAATGCTTATGTATAAAAGTATTTAATTTTATCATTTTTAAATAATAAAATTCGCAATATTGTAATGATAATATTTCATTATTGGATTAAAAATCTTTTATTTCACTTAAAAGTAGAGCTTTTCTCAATTGATTGATTGCCAACTTTAATAAATTACAATCTTTTTATACATTTCATAATAAACAAAAGTCAAATTTATTGTGTCATACTGACAATTATAAAAATCTTTCAAGATCTCAAAACTATTGACGACTATTTTTTACAATTGTTTCGCTGGATAAAATATATTGTCAATGAGAGTTAAGATGTATCAATTTAGATAATTAAAAAATATTATAATTACTTTAAGCTATTCGAGAAAGTTATTTCCCTTACTAAAAAAATCTATATAATTCCGTAATTTTTTCATTAGAGACAAATAAAGGATAACGCAATAAACTAACTATTCAATTTGGTTGATGCTTTAAAAAGTTTTCTTAAACTGCTTTACTTTTCTTAAACTGCTTTATGAACTCCAATTAAAATCACTTTTTATGTAAGAAGAAAGGAAATTTATCATGATATGAGATAAAAAATGCCACAATAAAAAGTAAAAGTTTGAATAAATGGAATCATTTCTAAATCAACAATTGGTAACAGATAAGCTCAATTGAATTTCAGTTTTGAACACAAATTTCTCTGATTGAGTGATTATATACAACACATTTGTCTAAATGGGTTTTCGGAATGCATTTCTTGCTGTTTGTAGCCACGATTTAATATTTAAGTTTTATTCCTTAACATTTATAAAAGAAATGTCTTCAAAACCCTGAATACATCCTGTAACAACCTACGCTATCTCCAGTGCAGCAGTTCAACAATAGCTCGTATATGAATTTTCATTTCCAAAATCATTAAATAACAATAACAATGAAGACAACATCAAAAGTTCATGTTCAATAGAATAGTTTTAAGTTCACATAAAATATTCTAAAAAACTCGTTTTACATCTAACAAATAACTTTACTGCCCAAAATAATACACGGTTGGCCATTGAAAATACATGAATTCCGAGAGATATTACAGCAAAATTTATTCGGTAGATAACACTTTATGCAAACATCAAATGATTGAAAATACAGCTTCTTGAAGAGAATGGATGATGAAAAAATCAACAGTTAGTACCAACATTTTGTTGGCTATATTCGCTACTACACGTCTCGGCATAGAATCAAAAATACTTGTATGTATCCTAGGGATATAGCAGCTCATATGGCTTCGACATATTGCCAAAGTTGATCTTGTGTTGTAGGGGCTGACATATTTTGGGTAGTTGTTGCTTAAGGATAGACAACACGTTTTCGATTTATGATATATTAAGAGAAAAAGAAGGCTATAAAGCAATTCAGTCTGATGAACTCTTGAAACTTCAGTAACTCTTGAACATCGCTTGACACATGTGTTCCTGCATTATCGTGTTTGAATGTTGTAGATGGCAAGTGCTGATGTTGAAGGAGGACCATGGGTCCCATCATTCAGTACTAGCTTCTTAATGATAGTGACAATGCGTACTAGAAGAATGCGTGAGAGAAATTCCAATCCATCCGGGTACAGGAACAATATAGCGATGCATAATATAATAGTTCAGCAGTCTCTCACCAGGTGTCTCCAGATTTGAACGTGACCTTCGTGGTGTTGAAAGCAAAAGCGAGGTTCATCAGTAAAGCCAGTATCTTTCCATTTTGCTGTCTATTTCACATTACTGACAGTAAAAACGCCTGTAGTTTCGAATCAAGGGTAAATGACTTGCAGACATTCCACTTAGTTGCATATGATATCGACGAGCAGACACCGAACGATGCGTAATAGACTGAATCTGTTGTGGTATGTTTCGTGATGTGTTTGAGCGATTCATCACTGCCATGCGCACACCATGCCTGTCATCATAAGAGGTGGTGCGATGGATCCCGTCAGCTAGTTGCTCCCTCCTTCATTTAACGATTACAACTTCGCCTAACAGTTGCTTGGTTTCACCCAACACAATTATTGATTTTTCTGAAGGATGATTCGCAACTTCTATAGGTTTCCATTCTTCAGTCGAATTCATTAACTTAATCGAAGAATGCTCGATTTCTTCTACGCGAGGCGCAGTAAAACAACTTGTGCAAGAAATGCATGAAAAAACAATTGCCATTCTTTGATTAGGTAAAAATTTCTTTATTTATATAGTACTTAATGTACATTTCGACTTATCCTTTTCATAATATAATGGATAAAAATTAGAATTTGTTTCAATGTTTGTATTTAACTTCTATATTTCGTTATTTATTAAGTTAACAGCATTTTCCTGAAATGCTTAATGCTTATTACATTTAAAAACTTGATCGTTCTCTTAATAGTGAAGAAAGTGATTGTAGACTGCTTTGTATAAAATGAGGTGTAGTGACCTCAAGCTAATATTCTACTCTAGAATAAGTACTGCATAATGTTTAAGAATCTTTCACAATTGATTCTTCTTCAGTTCATGTTCCATATCTTATTAGACAGTCAAATTTCAAGAACTCATAATCCTTCCATAATTATCATCCGAAAAAGCTTCATTAAACCCTCACCATGCAATAACTGAATTTAGTAATGTTGAATTTTAAGTGATATTTTAAACATTTTTACTTGATTTTTAAGTTAAGTCATTTGATTACTTAAACGTTTCAATTAAAGGTATACTTGCAATAGAAATGAACTATTTAGTTTCATTTTTAGAGTTAAAAAGAATAATAAAAGTTGCCAAATAATTAAGGCATTATTTTCCCCGTTGTTATCGAATAACAATTGTACCTTAGTCAAAAAATATGGCAAAATATTTATAGGACGTGCTGTTCAATAACTTCCTACAATGAACTATATATATATATATATATATATATATATATATATATATATATATATATATATATATATATATATATATATATATATATATATATATATATATATATATATATATATATATATATATATATATATCATTCTGTTAAAATGTGTTGTGCCTGTAATTTAAAACAGCTGAACTGTACATTATTTATACAATTTTATCTTCAATGTGAGAAAATGTTTGATTTTTAAGTTTCATTTTTTAAAACTAGCATTTTTTTACTATTTCTTAAAGTTGGATTACGAGTTTAATTACCATATAATCTCGTATATTAAATTTTACTCCGCAATTAAGTTTATTTTATGAAATTGGTTAAAGTAAATGCCCTTTAAGCTTTTATTTTGACTAATTTTGTACATATATTTGGTTAATATATTACTTTTCATTCTTTTAAATAAAACAAAGTATAAAAATCTAAGTATCAAAAATAAATGCAAATTTGCTAAAACTTGAGAAACCAGGAAAAGATAATGGAAAATAGAATGAGGTCACTATGAAATCATTAAAAGTTGTGAAAATTTACTATAAGCTAAAAAATATATGCATTTGCTTATTTTTTTCCATTATTTGTATTAACGGATAACTCAACCTACTTATTTATAGGTCATTTGACACAGTGAACATTTTACCTCAATATGCGCAATAATTTCTATTTGTTCAAAAGTAATTTATTAAAAGCATTCTGACATAATATTACTTAATATGAAATCGATGTATTTTCTATATATGAAATCGGATATGAAATCGATTATTTTTGTATTTTATGAAAAATGACCAATGAATAGTGATAAGTGAATAAAAATTAATTTTATAAATGATCAAATAATGAATACTTTTATATTAATTATTAGTTAGTAACCCGCTAAAATATCAACAATGATATGCTATTGTTTTAGATTACACCATAATAATTTGAAAAATATAATAATTAGATTGTTTAAATATAAGCTCAATGTAGAATAATGTAATAGCATAAAAAGGTGCCCTATCTTCCAAAATATATGAAATAAATAAAGATTCTTTCATAGTAATATTTTAAATAGATGCATAAAAATTAAATAGAATTAATTAAAAATTGAAAAACAGTGATAGCATTTAGAGATTAACTATATCATCTTCTAAACACTTTTCTAAAAAAAGCAAATACTTCCAATATTAAATGGGTTTTATTTATAAGAATATATAATAAAACCAGAAATTATTGATGAAATATTCAATTTTCCATGAAACGTTTGTGGATTGTAATAAAAACGTTAATAATATTGTAGATATTTATTGACAGAATTATTTGTATTAAATGATACTAAGATTATGTATATATATATATATATATATATATATATATATATATATATATATATATATATATATATATATATATATATATATATATATATATATATATATATATATATATATATATATATATATATATATATATATATTTCATCATATAATATTTGATTATTAATTTTATAAAAATGTACTATTACTTATATATTATTAATTATATTTTAGCTGCTTTTACGATGAATGTATTATTATATATAAGTATTATATATATTCATATGTAATATGCAATTTTCGCTAATGTATTCAATGACATAATTAATATATTATTTATAAAAATGAAGCCTATTCATGTGGCATTTTCTTAGCTGACATTATTATATTTTATTTGATATAAAATTTATTATAACGTAAATGTTTTCAACAATTGGAACATTTGTAACATTCCAGCTATCAGAAATATTGAAAGTAATTAGAATGTTAAGCTGATTCACAAAGAACATATATGTACACAAAATTAGTAGAAAAATTTATACCATAAATAAATTTATTAAAATTTATTTTATGCAATGAAATAAAAAAAGAGAATAATAGAGCGAGAAATGTGCACACATTAAAAATTTGATCAAAATAGACATTTGTAACTGGGAAATATCGACCTTAATTTCAATAATAGTCTCACAATATTTCCACTTATATTATGTTATATAAAATGATATGTGTGACTTTTGGATGTATAAGCAAATATTAGTATCAAAATTTCTTTTGAAGTATTAAATAATTACATTCTTCAAAATATTTAATAACTTTTCAATAATAATAAATTCAATCGCGTAACATAAATTATATTTTTATACGATTTCTCTAAAAAAGTCATATTTGATAATATAAATTCAAAGTACATCGGAATAAATATTGCAATTGCGTAAAATATACTTGTTGTTAAAAAGTGAATATAAATTTGATTATAAAATGCAGTATTTCACTGCACCAAAAATGGCAAAAGTACGCTTCAGAGGCTGGAATTTTAATGTAACTTGATATTATTTTGATAAATCATTTTGAAACTAACTAAAAAAATTCGAATTTTTGAGTTATATCACTTTAGAATGCGATATTATTTGTACGTTAATTATTGTAGAATGTGTATTCTTTATCTGGTAAGTGTAATAACTTAAAAGATAAACAAATCTTACACACTCACGATTGATCGAATAACAATCTAGTGACGCATGTTTTGCTATTCAAATTTCACTGCACAAATAAATATATTAGTTTCAACGAATCACTTATTTAAAATTATTAGGTTACAGATAAAAATTCTGTTTAAAATTTGCTGTAAAAATATACAAATGTTATTAAGATAAAAGTTTTTATAGAAAAATTTGAATACGTTGTAAGAATTACCATTTATATTTAAAGCAATTAAAAAAAGTGAATATTTTTCTTTGTATCCGAACATTTAATCAATTCGGAGCAACTATATCTTAAATCATTTTACTTTATTGTTATATTTCTCAAAAAAGAGTCACAGTAAGATCAACATTCATCATATCGAAAACAGGCAATGCCTAGTTGAACAAGTCGATGATAGTTCCAACTTGTTCAATCCAGTTAATTATCAGTAAAAATGACTTAACAATATATATCAACCCAGATTACGTGAAACCTGTGATTTCCTAACAGACTATAAACGGAAGTACTTTTTCAAGCATATTGTGTCAGGGACACTTCCTCTTGTTTGCGAAATCTATTAGGAGAAATGATTTTTGAAATTCATGGAAAAAACCTGACTTGGCTTAAAAGAAGATTCATCAATTTTTTTTTGTTTTAGTATAATTTCCTGGAAAATGAAATAACTGGATTCAATAATATCTTCTGACCTAGATATTATGGAAGGGTCTAGGTAATAGACTCTCTAGGAAGATTTATCATTAAGAACCCGAGAAATGTAGGAGTAATGCCATGATTTTTACAAAATCAAACACAAAAGTAGTTTTGTTTGGTTTTCACCTTCGTATGATCATGAATTGATCAGGTAATAGCATGTGTGTGTGAAAGTTATATAAAATTACTCAATTTTCGATAACAATTAAATTGTTATGTCATTTAAATTTTATTAAAACTTTTAAAAATAAAAAACTTGTTTTGTGAATTTGTTTCTGTGAAATTTGCTATATCTATTACATTTTCTTGAAAGATTTGTCGTCAAGAATCCGAAAAAATGTATGAATTAAGCAAGGATTTTTATAAAATCAAACACAAAATTAGTCTTGTTTAGTTTTTATCTTCTTATGATTATCAATAATCAGTTAATAGCACTTAAAAGCTATTAAATTGCATGACAATTGACGATAGTTCAATTGCTATGTCATTTAAATATTATTGAAATTTTTAAAAATATTGAGGTAAAACTTATTGTATTAGCATAAATGATTAAAAGCACAAATATGTTTTCGAAATTGTATTGTGAGTAATTCTGTGAAGATATTGCCAAAACACAATCACTTCTAAATTTGAAAATTTAAAAATAACCAAAGTGTATTAATTTTACTAATCATTGTACAATTTCAATTTTACTAAGCACAAATATTTTTATACTGATATTAAAAAAATGACGAATTTTATTGCAAAATAAAATAATCAATTTTTATAATTTTTTTTAAAATAAAATATTGTAATCTTTCAACGAAAACTAAATCTTTTTAACATGTTTACACTGTATTTAAAGAAACAGCATCTATTTCTTCTTCTCTTTAAAAATTATCAGCATTTAATCATTCAAAATAGTTAGAGAAAAATGTTACGCTTAGTATTTTTTTATAATTTTCTTATTTAAGTTAATTAAATTTTATTACCTCAAAAAATAAAGAATGATTTCTAAAATTTTAAAAAAAACATATTATACTTATGTTATAAATTAATGTCTTTAATTTTAAGTCAACAGCAATAAGCTTGTATATTTTTAATGCTATATCTAAGTTATTGATTACAAATCAGCGGATGTTATTAAAAATAGCATAAAAGTTTATAACCATCCAATGTAATGGATGTGATTTATGTAGAGGAGAATTCTGCACTACAAATTCTAACATCATTGGCAGTGAGAAGTATTTGGAAATGGTGGTAGACTCATTTTTTTTTCTATGCAAAATGTTTCATAAATCTACAGTAGCTTGATTTGTTGGCGAATCAATCTCATTTCATCTTCTTTCATCTATGACCAGGCTGAGAAGTCTTATGAGAGCTAAATATTTCTCCGCTGGTGTGGTGGGGTGGAGATTGATTCCAGATAAGGTTCTAATTGCCTCATTTGATCATGGGTTGGAAATTATGTTTTTGAGAATGGTTGAAGTTAACGTAACTAGTACTATTCGGAGTCTTATTGTACCATTATAGCAACACGGTATTCTTGATTAATGTTATATTATTTGTATCAAAACTAAATATTTTAGAGTTACCATTAGTCTTACAAACGCAGTAGATACAATGCACAAATGAATCTACTTTTGAGGACTCTTGAGAAATATTTGGATTTCTCAGCTAACTATTATGAAACGATAAATATTGTCAATTGAATTAATAGTAATATAAAAAAATCGTTATTTGAATTTCATGATTGGTAAGAAATGAATTTTGGAATTGCTAACAACACTTCTTATGACATTGATTTTGTAAGACATGTTTACCTTGATAATACCGATCTTAAATTTTTTTAAAATATATTATATATGTATGTATGTTTCTGTGAAGATCGCTTGAGCTTAAACTTATCATGATCTTGTAATTAAATAGGAAAGCAACTATTTAAAATTTACCCAATACCGTAACTTAAGAAGCAAACAATGATTTAGATTTTTTTTTTAATTTTACGTGAACTTATTCTTTAAAATAAGTACTGATATAACTACACAGTAATATTTATTCGACAATAAAGAATTGAAAAATATGTAATGATCGTTCTTTATTCGAAGATTTAACATTTCACAATGTACCGTTTATGTAACAATTCTTCAATCATATGCGAACTTTTAAACTTAACATTGCAAATTTACTTACATTTGGGATAACGTATTACCTCATATTTTTCTGATATAATAAATGAATTTTAAAAATTATAAAATTAAAATTTTAATTCGATCACTCGAAAATATTAGTGATACTTAGCGAAACTTTCTTTTAGCAGTGTCATACAGAACAAAATACCCCATATTGCTTACGATATCTAGTTTTAACTTATACATGTTCTGCTAAAGGCACTCTTTTCCATCAGAAATTACTTTGGTTCTAAAAATGAAAGACTTTTATCAAAATTGCAATCAATACCACAATTACATATTAAGTTATCATGTGTTACCACAATTTTTTCAATATTTGCTTCAATGATTTTTTGATAATTAAAGGAATTCCTAGACGGAAATTATGATATGATGTTCAGCAAATGATGAATTTAAACATTTATTGTTTCTATAAAATAGAAGTAACACATTCCTTCACAGCACACTTACAGCCAAGCTGAAATAGACAACAATTGGTTACATCTGGTTATATTTTATGTTTCTTTTGCCACACATCGGAATTATGTTTTATAACATAAAGCTTAGCTGCATATAATATGTTTACTAAGAATTGTTCTTGATTTCTCTCCCATAGAGAATATTTTAGGAAGGTCATTTTGGGCCAATCATCATCTGCGACTGATATCAAACTATATCACGTTGGATGACAGATTGTTTCCAGACCATAGATGGACAATCGCTTTATTAATATTCGCATTTTGCATTGGTCCTGTTTTCAAATAAATCATTCAAATGTTTTGAAATGTTAATCATTTGCTTTTATATATATATTTCCCATATCTATCGTGTGATTTTATATTTTCTTCTTAATGTGCTGCATTTTACGTCGTTAATTGTCTCAATATAACATACGCGGATGGCCGATTGAGGGATCAAACAGATCAATAGATTTGATTCTTAATATTTAGTTTCTGTGTAGCTTCATAAGAATTAAAATATTATGAAATAAAATCAGCGATTCAGGTAAATTTTATAAATTACAATTTCATTGCACCTGAATGTCAAATTCAGGTGCGAAAAACAAGTATATTCAAAATATCTATATGTTTTACATAGCTGTCAAAAGAATTTATTTGAAACAAATTTTGATATAATTTTTGCTTTACACTTTTAAACTTGCCACAGCTGTGTATATATATACATATATATATATATATATATATATATATATATATATATATATATATATATATATATATATGTGGTGGGTGAACCACTTAATAGCTGACGTCACTATTTCAAGTGCCCACTTGAGATGGAGCTCGAGAGGCGCAACAGCTTCCCCAGTGAGCGGGGCAGAAGAGAAATTATCTGAAAGACGCTAAGACGTTCCTTTTTGATAGCAGCAAGACGACTGCTCCTGTCCCCCATAACTTTAAACTTGAACTTTAAATTTCAATCTATTAAGATGATTAATTGTAAATATCTCAAACTTGTATATATTTATATTTGTAAATACATGTTAATTAAATATTAGGCTTTGTATAAGAATTGTTAATTAGTTAATCTCGCCTTGGCCACTCCCCGTCCCACAAAACTCAGAAGCGGGATTGAGATCGAGATAATTAGCTGAATTACAGAAAATTTCATATCATGTTTGAATGATTAACGCATCAGATAGTTAGAAGGATTTTCATTAGAAGAAGACGTTACGTTAAGTATCGGTTTGGAACGAGAGAAAGACGTGGATCCTCATCGAACATCTTTGAGAGGTACGTGAACATTTTTCATAGTACATGATGATATTAAACGATATAAAAGAAATAAGTGTTGCATTGAAAAATTTTAAAGCAGATAAAATCAAAATTTTGCATAGATTGATTTTTGATCATGATGGAGATAGATTAAATCGTAAAAGAATTAGAAATTTTGATGGTTTTGATTTTGATATCGAAAGTAATGAGTATCGAGACAAATTAAAAAATATAAACAATGAGTTTTCGCTTGGCGAACTTATTACTGCATCGAACATTTTGAATATTTCTTTTCAAGGATCCAAAGCAGAGCTCGCAGAAAGAATTTTGTCTCTGTTATGTGACCTTGAACTCTTAGCTCAAAACACTAAAGAGGATTCGGAAACTGCTGACTCGGAAAGTGAAGTGGAAGAAGAAATAAGTAGAAATGATTTTTCAATGCAATGCAATATAAGTAAAAAGAAAAGTGCATCTGACTATTTTAAGAAGAATGAAAATGTTTGTGAAAATGATTTTTATGCACATACTGTTATTCCAAGTGTTAATATTAATTATGAAGATATCGAAAGCACTATTACTAAATTTAATGCAGAATCACATGAAAATGTAATTAATTGGATTGATCATTTTGAGGATATGTCGAAATTATTTAATTTATCAGACTTACAAAAATTTGTTATGGCTAAAAGATCGTTAGGAGGAAATGCTCTATTATTCGTTCGGACAGAACCACAAATAAATTCTTGGAAAAAATTGAGACGAGCCTTGATCGATGAATTTTCGTTTGAAATAAACTCAGCTAACTTACATGAGCTTTTGCGTAAAAGGAAAATGCATGATTATGAATCTGTTCAGGAGTATTTTTTAAAAATGAAGGAGTTGTGCAATTGCGGTAAAATTGAAGAATCTGCCTTAATGCATTATGTTATTAATGGAATAAATGATAAACAAGAATACAAAATTGTTTTGTATGGATGTAAGAATTTAAGTGAATTTAAAGAAAAACTCAAAGTTTATGAAGTAATAAAAAGTGATTCTGTTAAAAGTAAAAATGCTTTCGATAAAACGAAAACAAAATATAATTCTCATTTTAAATATGATAATTTCGATAAAACGAAAACAAAATATAATTCTCATGATAAATATAATAATTTTGATAAAACGAAATCAAAATATGAATATAGTAATAGAGTTAATTCTAAGAATGAAAATGTAAATAAAATAAGGTACAATGATGGTTTTGGAAAAATGAAATACAGTGATTTTGATGATCGTAAAGATAAAATTTGTTTTAATTGTGGTGAAAAAAATCATATTTCTAAATTTTGTAAACATAAAGAGAAGGGTATTAAATGTTTTCGATGTAATAATTTTGGACATAAAGCTTCATTGTGTCCAGAAACTAATTCTAAACCTGAAGTAGCAACAATGAATGTTAATGTTAAAACAATACTGAATGATGTAATTATTAATAATTTGAATGTTAATGCATTAATAGATACTGGAAGCCAAGTAACTTTGATTCGTAAATCTGTCTTTGATAAATTAAATTTTGTAGAGTTATTTCCGTTAAATTCTTCTCTAAGTGGTTTTGGTAAATGTGTTGTAAAGCCGTTGGGCTATTTTAAGGGAAATATTAAAATAGATGATTTTAAGTGTGAAGAAGATATTTATGTGGTTGAAAATAATGTTATGTCATATGATGCCATCATAGGAATGAATGTACTAATGCAGGGTGAAACCTTAATTAATGAAAACGGAATTAAGATTAAAAATAAATATCAATGTGTAAAAGAAATTAATACTTTATCAATTCTACCTGTTGATTTAACTTTTAATGAAGTTGAACTGAACATTGAACCTAGTATTCCAAAAAAATTTAAATATAAGTTGCAACAATTAGTTTCGAGTTATGTACCACATAAAACAAAATCAACTAATGTTCAATTAGATATTTTGTTAAAAAGTAATGAGCCTATATCTAATCAACCCCGTAGATTACCATTTTCAGAGAAAAAGATAGTTGAAACCCAAATAGATGAATGGTTAGAACAAGGTATAATAGAGCCCAGTTCTTCAGAATATTGTAGCCCAGTAGTAATCGTAAAGAAAAAAGACGGAACACCTCGTTTGTGCATAGATTATCGGAGATTAAATAAAGTAATTGTAAAAGATAGATTTCCCCTCCCATTGATTGAAGATATATTAGATAGATTGCAGGAATCGTGTGTGTTTAGTACAATTGATCTCAAGAATGGATTTTTCCATGTAGATGTAAAGAAGGATAGTAGAAAATACACTTCATTTGTAACTCATGAAGGACAGTACCAATTTCTTAAGGTTCCTTTTGGACTGTGTAATTCCCCAGCCGTGTTTCAAAGATTTATTAATACTATTTTCCGACCACTGATTAATGATGGTATTGTTTTACCTTATATGGACGATATAATTATTTTGTCTTCCTCAACTGAAGAAGGAGTCGAACGGCTTGAAAAAGTCTTAAATCTTGCGAGCGAATATGGATTAGAAATAAATTTTAGAAAATCCCATTTTTTGAAGAAGCGCATTGAATTTTTAGGCCATATCATCGAAGAAGGGAAAATATTTCCATCTACTTTGAAAACTAAAGCTGTGCTTCATTTCCCTGAGCCACTTAATTTGAAACAGGTCCATAGTTTTTTAGGATTGACTGGATATTTCAGGAAATTTATCCCAAAATATTCCATTATTGCTAGGCCATTGAGTGATCTTTTGAAGAAAGATAGGAAATTTAAATTTGGTGAAGAGGAAAGAAACTCTTTTAATCAATTAAAGTTAATTTTAGCTCAAAAACCTGTGTTAGGTATATACAACCCAAATTACGAAACTGAACTGCATTGTGACGCCAGCATAGAAGGATATGGAGCTATTTTATTACAGAAATCCCCAAATGATAAAAATTTTCATCCCATCTATTTTATGAGTAAAAAGACAACAGATGCCGAAAAGAAGTATTCCAGTTACGAGCTTGAAGCTCTTGCAATTATTGAAGCGTTAAAAAGATTCCGCGTTTACTTATTAGGAATTCCATTTAAAATTGTCACTGACTGTTCCGCATTCGAAAAGACTATGCAAAAAAGAGATTTGTCAACTCGTGTTGCTCGTTGGGCTTTATTGCTCCAAGAATTTAATTATAGTATTGAGCATCGCTCCGGTACAAGAATGACTCATGTTGACGCACTAAGCAGATCCCCTGTAAACATATTTTGCATCTCAAGCGATAATATCATACCGAAATTAAAATCAGCCCAAGATAATGATGATGAAATAAAAACGATAAAAGAATTATTAAAAATCTCTAGTTATGAAGATTATTTTGAGAGAAACGGAGTTCTTTATAAATTTGTTGATGGTAAGGAGTTAGTGGTTGTGCCAAGAAGTATGCAGATGGAAATTATTAGAAGTGCGCATGAAAAGGGACATACCGGAATCAAATATACAGAGAAAAGCATAGAGGACCATTATTTCATTCCCAAACTTAAACAGAAAGTAGAAAATATCATATCTAATTGCGTTCACTGTATTCTTGTAAATCACAAAAGAGGAAAGAAAGAAGGCTTATTACACCCATTGCATAAAAATGACGTACCACTATACACATACCATATTGATCATTTAGGACCTTTAGAAAGCACACATAAAAATTATAAGTATATTTTAACAATTATAGACGCTTTTACTAAGTTCGTTTGGATTTTTCCTACGAAGACCACAACATCTGCTGAAGTCATTTCGAAATTAGAAACTCTAAAATCAGTCTTTGGAAATCCCTACCAAATTATTTCTGATAGAGGTACAGCTTTTAGCTCTGGTGAATTCAGAGATTATTGCTCTAAAGAGAATATTAAACACCATTTAATAACCACTGGTTTGCCAAGAGCTAACGGACAAGTTGAGAGGATCAACCAAACAATCATATCAGTTCTTTCAAAGCTATCTTTAGAGAATCCAGCTCAGTGGTATAAACTTACGAACGAACTGCAGCAGACGATTAATTCAACATATCAACGAAGCATAGATACCACACCTTTTGAGTTACTTTTTGGTACGAAGATGAACGTTGGAGGTATTGGTAAGCTCCAAGAAATGATTGAAAAGGAATTTCAAGCTAATTTTGAAGCTCAAAGAGATGAACTCAGAAAACATGCTAAACAACAAATTTTCAAGATCCAAGAAGAAAACAGGAAAACGTATAATTTAAGAAGAAAAGAGCATCAATCTTATGGAGTTAACGATTTGGTCGCTATTAAGAGAACTCAGTTTGGACCCCACTTAAAACTGAAACCAAAATATTTAGGACCATACAGAGTTACTAAAGTTAAAGGAGGCAACACCTATGATGTAATCAAAGAAGGAAGTCATGAAGGACCTAACGGTACCACGACTTGTGCTGAATTTCTAAAACCCTGGTACAGTATGCCAAAAGACGAGGATGTTATGCAAGTTGGAGTTAAATTAAAGTTGAATTGTGCTGAAGGATAGTCGGAAGTCCAACTGACTATAATGAAGCTAAAAGATATACTGACTCATTTCTTTATTTCAGATCTAAGAAGATGAATATAAAATTTGTTTCTTTTCAGAGAATTATTCTGTTCTGCTTGTTTCTTTCCCTGTTTTGCTGTTTTTCTTTTTTTATGTATTTGCAGTGTCGTCTGGAGGGCCAGCCGATTTCAGGACGGCCGAACTGTGGTGGGTGAACCACTTAATAGCTGACGTCACTATTTCAAGTGCCCACTTGAGATGGAGCTCGAGAGGCGCAACAGCTTCCCCAGTGAGCGGGGCAGAAGAGAAATTATCTGAAAGACGCTAAGACGTTCCTTTTTGATAGCAGCAAGACGACTGCTCCTGTCCCCCATAACTTTAAACTTGAACTTTAAATTTCAATCTATTAAGATGATTAATTGTAAATATCTCAAACTTGTATATATTTATATTTGTAAATACATGTTAATTAAATATTAGGCTTTGTATAAGAATTGTTAATTAGTTAATCTCGCCTTGGCCACTCCCCATCCCACACATATATATATATATATATATATATATATATATATATATATATATATATATATATATATATATATATATATATATATATAATATATAAAATTCTCGTGTCACAGTTTTCGTTGCCATACTCCTCCGAAACGGCTTGACCGATTTTGATGAAATTTTTTGTTCTTATCCGGTATCTATGAGAATCGGCCAACATCTATTTTTCATCCCCCTAAATGTTAGGGGTAGTACAACCCTAATTTTTTTTATATTTTTTTGGTTAGTTCTGTAAGTTCCTAATAGATGGCGGTTTAGCATCTAAGTTGCACAGGTATTCAGCAGATGGCGACGTGTTTATTTTTCTAGATTATACCATCTTCGAGAAAATTATCGTGCGCGCGCAAGCGCGTGGTTAAATATAGAATTTACATATATTTTCATGATGTATAATGATACTATAACAATTTTTCGTGAATCATTTTCATAATTATATTTTGTATTGTGTTATTATTGTGCAGTATTCAGTTTGAATATTTTTAATATTATAAATAGTAAAATAAAATTTTATTTATTACTGTTTTTTTCTACTAATTTTCATACCACCTCGAAAATATGTAAGTATTTCTTGATAGCCTTTTATTATTTTTTATTTTTATTTTATAATTTGATAATTATTAATTTATTCAGTAGAACGTTTTGATCTAATTTATTTATTCAAATGATAAATTCTTTTAATTTTTTTATTTCAGTATAATGTTGCGGAAAAATTTTTTAGTTTTAATATAATTTAAAATTAAAATGATAATAGTTCGATGTCAATGTTATCTACCTCAATTTATAACAATTTATTTTTAGATGTCTTTAATTTATATAGTATATTTAATAAGTAAGTCACTGATTACAAACTGTATTTTAATATAAGATGAATAAAATGTAAATTCAGAAAGTATATGTTGATTTGTGCTTAATTTCAAAATTTCGATACTTTACCTATTACTATTAAATTTTTGTGAAACGTTTTATTTTTAATCTCCAATGAATGAACCTATTCTAAATTTTTTTAGAAAATATTAATTTGATTGAACCCAAGAATTAGTAAAAAATTGATTCAATGTATTTTAAAAACTCAGCCACTGCAACACGTGGCTGGGTCAGTATATATATATATATATATATATATATATATATATATATATATATATATATATATATATATATACATATATATATATATATATATATATATATATATATATATATATATATATATATATATATATATATATATATATATATATATATATATATATATATATATATATATATTATATGAATATAAAATTTACCTCGCCTTAGTAACTAATTCCAAATAAAATTTTAAGTTTCTTAAGATGTAGGGGTATTTTTCAATGTTTGTAAGAGCTTTCATAATATTTATTCTTATGTTTAAGTATAGTTGATGCTGAAATTAAGTTTCTAATGCAATTTATATTAATATAACTTTAGTTTTTATTTCAAATATATTTTAACATAAATTGTATTTTAAACTTAACCATGGATGTCATAATTAGATGATAATTGTGGTTGATAATTTTTTTCAAAAAGAAATAGATAATAATCAAAAAGATTGAGATGAGGACCAAAAATATTTAAATGATCAAAAAGATGCAGGCAATGATTTACAGTAGAAATATTGTGATGAATTCAAGTATGAGATTTCTCATTTCTCAAATTAATTTGAATCAAATTCTAATTTTAATTTTATTTAATTTGTACAAAACTAGAATTGATTATTACCTGTTGTAAACTTCATATTCGTATTATTTTGTTAAATAGAGAAATATTAAAATAAAAAAAATCATTTTGTGGTTTAATAATATAACGAGATTTAAGAAACAAAATATTTTTACAATATTTGTTAATAAAATATATATTGCTTTAAAACTATTTTTATGCATCATTTTGGGGGAGGGATGAACAGTTAGTTATACTCATTTTAAAAATGGAAACAATGCATTGATAAATGTTATATTTTTGTCATAAAAATGTGAGCTACTACATAATTCTACAACTTTAATTTAAACAACTTTAATTTAAAATATCTACTACAACTTTAATTTAAAATATCAAAAAGATTGAGATGTATGTATTTAAAAATAATTTATCAATTATAATAAAACAGCTAATCTTGGTTAAAGAAACAGAACTTTCTTCCATTTCTTGTATTGCTTTTATGGAGATAGTTAGATGTTGTAAAAAATTTAATCACACATCACTCAATTTCACCATTTATCATTACTGTCAACAGGTTAAATGTCAATTTTATCTTTCACTTAACAACAGGACGAACAAAATATGTTCTAATGACATTTTACTTCTTTTATGATTGTTATGTCGGAATTCATTGACAAGAAGGAGAAAAGGATGTTAAAAGTGAAAGTGTAAAATAAACAAAGGTCGGCAACGGTGTTCCCTTTTCCGAAGAAACCCTGTAACTCTGCGGGAAGACTCCCTAAAAAACTAGTACTTCCTCATACGGGGAAGGTCAGTCGGTCACGTGAGTAATAGTTAAGTGGCATGATTTGTCCGAAAAAAAAATCCAGATGCTTGAAAATGCTGTATTAAAATAATATAATTGAAATAATTTCAAATACTCTTGTATTGCAAAGTAGCTTCCTCATATTGAAATTAGAATTCCCTCATATAGAGTGGCAAAAATTCTTTACTACAGAAATAAAACTGCCGAATTTTAAATATTTCCATACATTTTTTAAAGCAGATTCAGTAGTTTCTAAAAAAATAAAGTAATATAACAGATGTTTATTATCTATCATTGAAAATGACCGAATCAATTTCTGTCGTAGCTACCTATGTAAGACAGATCCGGCCAAGGGCTTAATCCTAGTATTTGTAACGCGATGGATTTGGCGACATTAAGATTCAAATTGTTTGTTTACGTATTATAATTATAAGATTCACAATTATTTTGATTATGAAATGCTCGCTTATGCTGATGATTATAAATCACATGAATTTCGCCATTGACGATAGGATTTTACCCAGACAAAGGTAATTATTGTTGATTTTACTAAGTTTAAATTTGGCGACATTAAGATTCAAATTGTTTGTTTACGTATTATAATTATAAGGATTCACCATTATTTTGATTATGAAATGCTCGCTTATGCTGATGATTATAAATCACATGAATTTCGCCATTGACGATAGGATTTTACCCAGACAGGGTAATTATTGTTGATTTTACTAAGTTTAAATTTAGCGACATTAAGATTCAAATTATTTGTTTACGTATTATAATTATAAGATTCACAATTATTTTGATTATGAAATGCTCGCTTATGCTGATGATTATAAATCACATGAATTTCGCCCTTGACGGTAGGATTTTACCCAGACAAGGTAATTATTGTTGTTTTATGATTCAAATTGCTTGTTTACGTATTACAATTATGAGATTCGACAATTATTGATTACGAAATGCTCGCTTATGCTGACGTATTATAGTCATATGAAGTTCATTCACAATTATTTTGATTATGAAATGCTCGCTTATGCTGATGATTATAAATCACATGAATTTCGCCATTGACGATAGGATTTTACCCAGACAGGGTAATTATTGTTGATTTTACTAAGTTTAAATTTGGCGATATTAAGATTCAAATTGTTTGTTTACGTATTATAATTATAAGGATTCACCATTATTTTGATTATGAAATGCTCGCTTATGCTGATGATTATAAATCACATGAATTTCGCCATTGGCGGTAGGATTTTACCCAGACAGGGTAATTATTGTTGATTTTACTAAGTTTAAATTTAGCGACATTAAGATTCAAATTATTTGTTTACGTATTATAATTATAAGATTCACAATTATTTTGATTATAAAATGCTCGCTTATGCTGATGATTATAAATCACATGAATTTCGCCATTGGCGGTAGGATTTTACCCAGACAAGGTAATTATTGCTGATTTTACTAAGTTTAAATTTGGCGACATTAAGATTCAAATTGTTTGTTTACGTATTATAATTATAAGATTCACAATTATTTTGATTATGAAATGCTCGCTTATGCTGATCATTATAAATCACATGAATTTCGCCATTGACGATAGGATTTTACCCAGACAAGGTAATTATTGTTGATTTTACTAAAGTTTAAATTTAGCGACATTAAGATTCAAATTATTTGTTTACGTATTATAATTATAAGATTCACAATTATTTTGATTATGAAATGCTCGCTTATGCTGATGATTATAAATCACATGAATTTCGCCACTTGGCGGTAAGATTTTACCCAGACAGGGTAATTATTGTTGATTTTACTAAGTTTAAATTTAGCGACATTAAGATTCAAATTATTTGTTTACGTATTATAATTATAAGATTCACAATTATTTTGATTATGAAATGCTCGCTTATGCTGATGATTATAAATCACATGAATTTCGCCATTGGCGGTAGGATTTTATCCAGATAATGTAATTATTGCTGATTTTACTAAGTTTAAATTTGGCGACATTAAGATTCAAATTGTTTGTTCACGTATTATAATTATAAGATTCACAATTATTTTGATTATGAAATGCTCGCTTATGCTGATGATTATAAATCACATGAATTTCGCCATTGACGATAGGATTTTACCCAGACAAGGTAATTATTGTTGATTTTACTAAGTTTAAATTTGGCGACATTAAGATTCAAATTGTTTGTTTACGTATTATAATTATAAGATTCACAATTATTTTGATTATGAAATGCTCGCTTATGCTGATGATTATAAATCACATGAATTTCGCCATTGACGGCAGGATTTTACCCAGACAAGGTAATTATTGTTGATTTTACTAAGTTTAAATTTGGCGATATTAAGATTCAAATTGTTTGTTTACGTATTATAATTATAAGGATTCACCATTATTTTGATTATGAAATGCTCGCTTATGCTGATGATTATAAATCACATGAATTTCGCCATTGGCGGTAGGATTTTATCCAGATAATGTAATTATTGCTGATTTTACTAAGTTTAAATTTGGCGACATTAAGATTCAAATTGTTTGTTTACGTATTATAATTATAAGATTCACAATTATTTTGATTATGAAATGCTCGCTTATGCTGATGATTATAAATCACATGAATTTCGCCATTGACGGTAGGATTTTACCCAGACAAGGTAATTATTGTTGATTTTACTAAGTTTAAATTTGGCGACATTAAGATTCAAATTGTTTGTTTACGTATTATAATTATAAGATTAACAATTATTTTGATTATGAAATGCTCGCTTATGCTGATGATTATAAATCACATGAATTTCGCCATTGACGGTAGGATTTTACCCAGACAAGGTAATTATTGTTGATTTTACTAAGTTTAAATAAAAATGTAGGAAGAGCTTTATTCTAAATTTAATACATAGGAATGTACTTACCGCTGCTCCCTCCCGGTGTCCTGGTTGTGTTGTAAGGATTTTTAGTCTTGCCGTGGAGCTTGTTGTAGGATTCCCACCAGAGACACATTTCACTGGTGTTCGTGACAACCAAAGGAATGGCTCCTGATTCCCGAAATAAGCGAACGACATCCCCGTCCTTTTCTGCTTTCTCTCCTTGGCGAAATACGGCGCCTCCAGTAGCACAAAGGCCTGTAGTAGAATATAGTTAAAGAAACCAAAGACAGAAAAGCATTGCTATATATGGAAGATATTATCCACTTGAAGTACATATTTAATACTTTCAAACATACAGAGTGGAATTTATGAAAATCAATAGTTACAGTTAGCAAAATTAACAGATTTTTAGAGTTATTTACAGATATGAAACTTATTTATCGAATGCTGTGAGCAAAAAAATTAATAATTTTCTATTAAATTTAAATTGTTAATGTCAGACCTGCGGATTCAAAAATTAATCTAAAAATCACATCTCCAGTAGAATCACCAATTTTCAAAACACATTTGTGTGCTATACAAATATATTATAAATTAACCTGCAGTGAATTTTCTGGTAAATTTCACAAAACAAATTTCTCCGTTGAAGAATTGCTACATATTATTATATTTTTCCAAGTCTTTTATTAAAAATGAAATGTTATTTCTTGTTAATGTGGTTATTTGTAAAGATTTTATGGTTTTTCTAAACATAAAATAATTATAACTTAAAGCAATAAATTGATATCAAGATTTATATAGGAAAACCAAGAAAATTTATTTTCAATAATATTATCATACGTGCCAGGTATTATTCAGAGTTCTTAAGAAATTGCTCTAAACCACATTACCTTTTTATGAACATGATAACATTTTGAATTGAGTTAAAAAAAGAGTTCAAATTTTTTTTCAAAAGATGAATTCAAACTTATATATTAGATGAAATTTATACTGCAAATTTTTACATAGATTCTTAACTTTTCCGAGGTTTAATTATATAGTATGATTTCAAAGCCTTATATCTATCTACCTTACATTATCACCTGCTTAAAAATGATTTTATTAACATAAACGTTTTTATATAGCGGGTGTAAATAAGTTCAGCATAAATATTCAATCAAATAACACTTTTCTTATTCGTCAAAACTATTTTTTTATATTTTCCTTAAATTGTTTGTAAAATATTTAAAATTTTCTGTTTATTAGAAAAAGGCTCTAAACAGCGTAAAAAATCGAATCTTGATTTGCGATACTTTGATAAAAAATAAGGGAAATAATTCAGTTTTTTTAAAATAAAGTATTAAAAAGGGGAGCAAAATAAAAAAATAAAATTAGAGTTGAAAAATTTTAAATATTTCCTTAAACACTGCTTTTTTCTAAAAATAATTTACTTCAGTATGGTTCAAGAAGTCCTAATGGAATCACCTTTTAGGTAGTGCATCTCTCTGCTTCCAGTTTTTGTAAAAAATAATTCATTAAGCAAAGGCGATACCAAAGAGAAAAATAACACACTTTTAATAAAAGAAAATATTTGATTATAATTAAAATGTATTTATTTTGAAATGTTTTGTTATTCACTGCGGAAAGAGATTTCTGGGAAGTGCTTGAATTCTAGGAAAAGAAAAATTGTTCCAAATTAATTAGATTATTCCGAAACCATGACTATTGTTCAGTCATTGGATCGGAGATCATAGCTGTTGGAGCAGCTATTAATCATGCCCAAGTCATTGACAAAGTAAATTGGATATGCGCTACAAATGAGACCACTCATAGCGCCACCTGGAGGAAAAGTGCGGAGTTAGCTATCGTATCCCGAAAATGATACGAGAGAGGGGAAAAAAGGAAATTAAAAAGTTGTTGTGCGTTATCCATTTAGTGAAAAAAGATACCTCATTGACATGAATATGAAGAATAGAAAAAAGTGCATTTGTGTTTTCGTGATTCCTTACTCAGCGAAGATGACAAACCATCAAACAAAGAAGAAAACAATTATTTATAACAATATATCTTTAAAGATATTCAAACTTCGCACCGTCAGCTGCAATTCACATTCGGAGCCTCGTTTGAATTTCACATTGTACGTGTTGACACAAGTGTCCGTAATGCGTTGTTTAAGGTACTGCAATGTCTTGGAGGGGTTGCATATACTTGCTGTTTTACGCATCCCCACAAAAATGTCCAGTAGAGTCAGATCAGCCAAACATAGAGGGAATTCTTAGAAACCGCCATACCAAATTATTTGGTTCCTGAATTCCGTGACAAGGTACTGCTTCACTGGAGATGATTTGTGAGCAGGAGCTCCATTATGTTGAAACCACACATTCCCAAGATTAAGCAATGGCACGTTCCTCTCAAAATCGGGCGTAACTTTCTGCATAAGTTGCGAATATCGTGCACCCTTTAAGGTATCATTGTAAAATATTAAACCGATCAACTTGTCACTGCACATTGCACACCAAACGTTAATACTAAACCACACTTGATTTCAAACATCTGTAAAACATCTAGGATTTTACAGAGCCCGTACTGGGTATGTTGCTTATTGTACATGCCATTCCATGAAAAGCATATCTCGTCCATCCACACTACATCTGCCAAGAATGTTGGTTGAACCTGTATCTGATTCATAAGGAAGTTGCACCATGAATAGCGTCTCTCGACATCCCCGTCCAGTAAAATCAAATGAGGCGTTAGTCTTTAAGGATAAGCGTCTGATTCTTCAAGGACTTTCCAAACCCAATTTTTTGAGAGGCCATAGTGTTCACTGATCTGCCTTGTACTGTATTTCTGGTATGCGAGGGCTTATGCGAACTCATCTGGTTGAACTTTCTATTCTACATTTGCTGATCAACCAGATCTAGTTCGACAAGTTACACAACCTAACTTCCTTAAACGCTTTACAACAGATTGGAGGGTTTGATAAGAAAGATGCGAGACTGCAAGGAAACGTTCTCGGTATAATTTTGCTGCTGATCTTGCCTTGCTCCCACATTAACCGTACAGTAAAACCATCTCACAATACTCACCGTTAAAAAATCGCTCCAGGACCATGATCTTCAACATAGTAAAAATCTAACAAGCTGTCTCTTTTATACTAATGGTCTCAAGTGAACAGGTGTGACGTTTCTTACTTATTTGCATAATGCAACAATTTCGAGCATTTAATGCAAGTTGCGTTGAGTTGATGTTGATACCAATATAAGGATGCAGCTCTCGGGCTTGAACAAGAGTCCTTTGGAGTAGGAATCACAATCGATACCACTGTGCTACATTGCAGTGTCGTGTTTAGCCCAAAATATAGTATTTTCTCTTTCTCTTCACATTTCGTGGCGTCACTGAGTAGGAAATTACAAAAATACAAATGCATGCTTTAACCGTTTTATTCTTTACATCCATGTCAATATGGTGAATTTTCGCACTAAATCGATAACGCTCTATAACGTTGTAATTCACTTTACCCCTTTATCTCGTACTATTTACTAGATGCAAAAGTAAACTCAACATGTTTTCCACCAGGTAGCACTGTAAGCGTTCTTATTGGGTAGTGCATATACGATTTACTATACATAGACACTACGTTTATAAAAATAGCATTAGCCATTTAGAAATTAAGAAAGTGTCAAGGGATTTTAGTGAGCAACCTGCTCATACAAAAATGGTAAAACGCTTATGAACTTAAATGTGAATTATCAAAGCTTTATTAAGATTATTAATAAATACAATTAAATCGTAGTTTTTTTCTCCAACTTCTCATTCAACCAATTTCAATAACTACACTCTACTTTCTGGCAACAAAACACGATAAGCTTTTAAAAAAGGAATTCTGCGAATACGTTTCTACAATATTAAAGTTAGTTTTATTCAGGAGTTTAATTTAATGAGCATTATTATTGACAACTGCTATGATATTTATTATTTATCATATGATAATAGCTCTCATATCATGAGACAACATACAAACGAAGTTAATGTATGATATTCATTTAGTAATTTACACTACTGGCCATTAAAATTGCTACACCAGGAAAGCGGCACACCACACACGTGAAATTTCCATGACAGGTAGAACTTGCTGTGATATACAAATGATTAGATTTTCAGCGCATTCATACAAAGCAGGCGACAGTAGTGACATCTACAATGTGTATAAAACAAGAGATTTGACAGCAGTTTTCTCATACTCAGTTTCCGCTTCAACGTTGTTTTCGGCAAAGAAAGTTGTTGTATTGCCTCAAGTAAGAAGAAGAAATGCCTATCAGCACGTGTCTGACTTTGATCGAGGAAGGATCAAAGTCAGACACTTGCTACCGGGATTGCGGTTTATCGTACCGCAATATTGCTGCTCGCGTCGGTCGAGACCCCATGACTGTGAGCAGAATATGGAATCGATGGGTTCATGCAGGATCGTCGGACAATCATACGGAACGTCATGCAGGATCTCAGTGAGCCCCCATCACTAACAGCAGAGAAGACAGACATCTTATCCGCATGGTCACAAGGGATCGTACAGCCACGTCACGAACCCTGAGTCGAGAAATGGAGTTATTTGCAAGGCAAAAAGTTTCTACTCGAACAGTTCGACGACGTTTGCAGCAGCATGGATTGTCTGCACAGCGACCATGGCTTCGGCTACTATTGACGTTGCGTCACAGACAGAAGCGCCTTCAATGGTGTGATCAGCGACGAACCTGGACGCGGGAATGGCATCACGTCATCTTTATAGATGAATCTCGGTTCAGTATACAGGATCATGATGGCCGCATCCGTGTTTGGAGGCATCCTGGAGAACGTGCATTGCCAGCTTGCATTGGACATCGCCATACTGGCCCATCTTCTGGAGTGATGGTATGGGGTGCCATTGGATACACGTATCGATCACCTCTTGTTCGCATTACCGGCACTTTGAACAGCAACCGCTACATTTCCGATGTGTTAAGGCCCATGGCTCTGCCCTATCTTCGAAGCCTCCCTAATGCTTTGTTTCAACAGGATAATGCACAACCGCATGTTTCCCGTACTGTTCTGAACTTCCTTGATACAGAACAGGTTCGACTGTTACCCTGGCCAGCACGTTCTCCTGATCTATCACCAATTGAGAATGTGTGGTCAATCGTTGCCAAGCGATTGACACGCCATCACTCACCATCCACTACTGTCGATGAACTGTGGCATAGTATTGAAGCTGCATGGATTGAGATCCCCGTACATGCCATACAATCTCTGTTTGACTCCATGCCTAGGCGGATAAATGCTGTTATTGCAGCCAGAGGTGGCTGCTCTGGGTACTGATTTCTCAAGATCTATACATCCTAATTTCCTGTAAATCTAATCACTTGTTCTTTCCACTATAATGTATGTGTCGAATAAATATCGTTCTGTTATTTGCATTCCTTCTTGGTGTGGCAATTTTAATGACCATTAGTGTATATAACATTTAACCTCGTGTCAATAAAAATTTGGTAATGTCACATGAAAAAAACAATGATGATTTCTTTCAAACACATTTAAGGGGTAATTTGAATTCTGATGAAAAAATTAATGTTTAAATGATACCCTGAACCGCAGCCGCCTCCTTTGCAGAAAAGGGAACTCCCAGAAATGGCGTTTCTCTTTCCAGCTCCTCTTCCGTCTTCATTCCGGAACTGATCAGTTCATCCACTTTCTTAGCATCTTCCAACGCCTCTTCGAACCTCTCGTCGACGTAGGCGTTGATGAGCGGCTGCACCGCTTCTATCCGGCTGATGTAGGACTTGACGACATCCGAGCTCTTTATCTGCAGTAACAAGAATCACGTATATAGTTATAAGAAAAGTTTTGATGAAGTTTTAAAAATGAATTGAGTTAATGATGCAATGTGTGCCTTATTTACAATAGTAATACAAATAAAATTTATTATTTATTATTGTTATTATATATTTTATTTGTTTTAAAACTTTAAGAATGCATTTTTACTACTACTACACATGTAAATAATATATATATATATATATATATATATATATATATATGCCTATATATATATATATATGTATATATATATATGTATATATATATGTATATAAATATATATATATATATATATATATATATATATATATATATATATATATATATATATATATATATATATATATATATATATATATATATATATATATATATATATATATATATATATATATATATATATATATATATATATTCGAATAAAGAGAGAATTGTTAAATATATGCGAAAATTTGTCGCATTGATGTTTTTAAGAAAATATTTCTTAACTTTCCGAAATGAGTTTTTAAGTTATAGGGTTTATTTTTTTTATTTAAGAGATATTTACCAAGACAGGAATGCAATTAACCCAGAGATTTATCATCGTGTGTAAATTTATGCAAAGAATAAAAGTAAAGAATATCTTTTAGAAGCTTAATGGAAATTTGTTTCTTATATCTCGTAGAATTTATCGACATTTGCTAACTAATACAAAATTTAAAAAAAATTGATACATTAAGGAATATAATATATAAAGCTTTTATGTACCACACAATAAATATACATTTTTGTATGTATAATTTTCTGAGAAAAAATGTCATATTTCGCATTGAATTTGTATGTTTTTAGAGCTAAAAGCTATGAATGCTTCAGAAGTAACAAAAACTCGATGGTATCTAAAGACAAGAAATGTGACTTGGATATAAGAAAAGTAAAACTATCTAAAATAAATTTACGATATGAAGCTTTGAAATATGATTTAGCTTAACTGCGTTTCAATCTCAGTTTTTCTGTGTTGATATTATCTGAAAGATATACTAATAATTTTACTAAGACATATGTACATAAATTATTTAATAAGCAAAAAATTAGTTAACTTCTGAATTTTTAAAAAAACGTATTAAAGAGCTATTTAAAATTAAATAAAATTTGTAAAATAGACTGAGAAAAAATATTCGGACAATAATAAAAATATAAATTTGAATATTAAAAAGGAATTGGATTTTCAAGTAACATAACAATTTTAAAAATTTTAAATAAAAATGTTGGAAGAATCATTTAAATCATAATGATTGGGAAATGATACCCTTTATAGATAATCGTAAAATGGAAAATTCAATAATATGGCGAAATGAATAAAAACATAATTAATAGTGATTACTTATAAATTAATAATTTAAAAATATAATAATTTGGAAAAATAGCAAATTATCGAAAATTGTGAAAGCGAAGCTTTGTTATAAGTTTTTGAATTGAAATAATACTGATATAGTGTAAATGTTGATAAATATTTCCACAAAAATATTATCTTTAAAGTTATCTATAAATTATATCATTGTGTGTGTGATAGAAATAGATTATTATAATTTAAGATGGGTATTTTCACAGAAAGATATTGTAATACGTATGAATTTAAGTGTGAAATTTAATAAGATTACGAAAAAAAAATGAAATTTAAGAACAAAAAAAATTTTTTTTTATTAATTTCTTCAGAAGATGTGGAGATGATGAATTATATTTTATTTAACATTTTTTTAATCTTTTATAAATAGTTACAAATATATCTTTATTTTTTATATCTTTTCATCCTTATCAATAAAATGTGTTATACTTTAAAGCATTTATTACTATATTTTGTCGATACGAAAATATAAACTTTAAATCACATGGGGCTCATAAAAATGTAGAAGGATGTCTCATTTTGCGCGCATTTTTCTATAGATAATCAATTAATGAGGAGATGGCTATATAAAATTGCGTTTTTTGTTTAAGGACACTTTCTCTCTTTTAAATAAAGTCTAATTCGATAGGGATCTAAAGTTTTAAATGACAAACATTTACATGATCGGTAGGAATCAACCAACCACTTGTTGAACTGAAAACCAGAGTGTTGAGCGTTCAGTAATCCTCTTGACTTTTGATTTAAAATGTGCTCAGATGTAAGATTGGCTTAAGAAAAAATATTCAATTGGTTTAATAATTGCTTAGAAGTTTTAAAATTTTCCTTAAACTATTAACAAGATATGTAATTTTTTCATTTACATTTTTTATATAAACATTAAGTATTTCATTTCGAAAAACACAGCTATCAACACTTGATTTTAAAATTTGTTTTGATTGCTTTGAGAGATATTGGATAATTTAGAAATCTTTCAAATAATTTTGCTGAATACAGATGATGTTGAACTCCCTCACAATTCATTCATTGCTCTTAGAATTTGTGGAAAAAGATAATATTCATTATTGAATTACGGACTGCAATCGTTTCTTTTTATGATTCTGAATATTTCTTTTTCGCTAGAATTAAAAATAAAGCTGAAAACGAGACAATTCTATCCCTATTTCAACAAGTCACTGCTATCTTTGACGAGCGTAATGAAAGAACTTGGTAAAATGGTCGGAAAAAACATTTGAATCATTAAATAATTTCAATAAATATATTAAAGTCAGAGAAACTTATTTTGAACAAAGAACAAAGCAAATAATAAAATCTGGTTTACGTTTTATTTTACAAATACAGCTTTAAATTTCTTTATTATACTATAGTTTCAGAAAAATAGTTTTCATGATTTTGTTTATCAAATTACGATGAAGGAAATATATGGCACAAGTTAACATATATTTTTAAAGAAAGTTTTATAATTCAAGACAAGTAAACGCGTTTGTGACTTATAAGCCAAGTAAATAAATATACGGTGTAATATACAAAAATGCTTCCACGGTTTCTTTTAATTTCTAAGTCAAAAAGTTATTTATAATTTAAGGAATATAATTTTTTGTCATGATTTAAATGTAACTGCTTCCTTTTAGTTCAGAAAATTTTATAAATTATATAATTCAATATTTCTCAAAATTAATAAACTTTAATGATTAATTAGATTAATTAACTTGTATTAAATATCTTTCTCATGTAATTTTAAATCATGAATTTAACTGTGTATAACTTATGTATTGATAACTTAAGAAAAATCTTCTGATGTTTCTCACCAAATTTATATGAACAGAAGTGAATTTATTTGATCCTGAAACTAAGATATCAGAATTACGCAGTTAAACTAATTACAATTTTAAGTACAATTTTTTTCACATTTTCCTATAAATCAAGCCTTAAAAACCCAGCAGTTTCCTCATTATGTAAAAAATACAGTTTTTCATCGTTCTTCTTTCCTTAATTCCTTGCTATTCTGTAATCGATAAGGTTTCGTCATTTCGAAACTGACAACCAACCTGTTAATCAATCCTGGACAAACTGCCATGAAAGACGCAATTTACAAGCCCACCCATCTTTAGATAAGGGCAGAATTAATGCATATTTCAGATGCTTTGTCGAATAATGTCAAGTTCTACAGATTTCTTTATTTTGCTCAACTTCCTTAAAAGATAGAACAGACCCTTTTTATCTGCTTCATTGCACACGGGAGTAAAGCACTCACTCTTCATTCACTTGCACAATTTTTTTCGCCGCGGGGCAGCTACCTGTTGCATCATTATAAATCTTCGAGGAAAAGAAAAGCAATTGGGGGTAAACTAGAAACATTTTCATTACTTTCTTCTTGAATCGCAGCTTGTTCTTCCCTCTCACGTGTATCCTTGAAATTTCATTTAAGGAGTGTCTCTTGTTGGCATAAAAAGAAATAGGAAAATTTTGTAACATAGAATTTTTATTTGTCACATTTCTTCAACAAATAGGATAAATAAAATAACAAAATTAGTTTAAAAAGGAAAAAAATCCAGAATGGAACAGTTTTCTATTATTTTGTATCAAAGTTAAACATTTTAAAAAAAGTTTTTATCATATATTGTGTGAAAATACTGTTACCATACTTTATTCCTATTAATCTGAAATTGATTTCTATTCAGGAATATGAAAATTAGAAAATGCATTTAATAGATTCAACATATATTTTCTGACATGCTGCTAAGCGTGCCTAAAAGTGTTGAATTCAAGAAATTATGACAACTGTCAAAATCTGCTAGATTCTGAAATCATGGAATTACACTAACAGATGACTGACATTTTTAATAAAATGCTCGAAAGTGAAATTAGCGGAAGTAATTTTGGAAATTTTGACTGTAGAAGTTTTCATAAAAACATAAGACTCAGTGATGGAGTTCTTAAAAATTACATTTTTAAGTATCTATAAGTACGTTTCTACCATTCCGGAAGCATACATTTAAAAAAACCATTAAGACCCTCAAAACTTAATTATTTTTTACATTATTAAAAAAACGGATAATCTCTCATTTAAAAGTAAATATTGGTCATGGTACAAGAGATTTTAAAGTTACATTATATTTCAAACTAAGTTAATAATAAAATGCCATTTTATTTATTAGTTGGACAATGAGAATTTCAACAGTTCGATAAAAACATATAACTGCAAAAACATGACTTCACAAAAGCTTAATTTGTTTACTAGTTCACTTGTGAAATTTGATTGTTCAACTTAGTCTTCAAGACGAATACTTTCTCTAAACTATTATATTGAAATTCTTAATTATATTATTGTGGAAATGTTATGGTAATACAATTCACTGTGGAATCCATTGCTTAGCGTGTAACTGAAAGATTCAAATTTGAGTAAACACAAAGAACTGTAACTGATATTATTAGAACAACAAGATATATGGATTCAAGATTATGAAACTGATTCCAAGAAATAGAGAATTTTAAGTGTCAATATTTGTTATTTTTAGGATCAAGCTAATCAAGACAAAGTTTATCACATCCTACATTAAGTAATAATCAATATATCTTGTTAATAATCTGTCAAAATAGAGCATTGCTAAGTTGGCAGAAAGAAGGATTCTTTTGGCAACAAGACAAATCATCGGAAATAAGCTTCATCAAGTTGATTTCAGTGTAAGTAGGCCAATGGTCTGAATTCTGCTGACTTCAAGGCACTTGAAATACTGATCAAAGAAAATGGGCTGCTGAATATCTAAATTAGAGCCAAAATATTTGGAATGAAAGTATTAAAAGTACGACTTAAAAGTACTATTAAATATGTATTGGACACATGTCGTACCTTAGAGCGCACAGAGAAAAAACTTTCCAAATAATTAATTCAATAGGGAAACGTCACATTACATTTGAATTAGGTTGATTGTGTGAGTCGGAATCAAATTAAGTGTATACATTGACATGTATGTTATTCAGAAGGGTAACTGGATGGCTCAAATGTTTACATGATGTGCAAAGATCTAATGTTGTAACTAAGGTTGAAGTTATTTTTGATTCATTTCTTTTAATGTACAATGATATCAGATTTCCTATACCTCGTCTAGTGTAAAAAAGCTTGAATTTGAAATAATATAACATTTGGGAGAATCAGCATATTTTTATAATTAAATTCCTTTTCAGAATGTTTATATGATACTTGAATGATGCTTTGTTATGATAACAAGGCTTCGTGTTACAAACTAAGGCTTCGAGATTGCATTTCTTCAGAAGTGGAACAATATTTGCTTTTTTCGTATTAATATCATTGCATCTATGCAAAACAAGTTTTCAGAATTTTAGTTATCCGTAAGGATCCGCTGTATCATATATATTTCCTTATTTTCAAAATATGCATTTTTTGAAATTTATTTATAACAACATTTTTATTCTGAGGCATATTTTCATTTATTATATTCCATTCATGTATGTGAGCTCCCTATTTTATGACTAGAAATATCCGTCAGGAAATGTTAATTTTTTATTCGTAAATTTTTTCGAGCAGACTAATTTATTTTGATCTTAGAATTACTAAGTGTGTTCACAAAATATTATAATTTCAAAGCATGAGAAATATGAAAGGCTCTTTTTAATAAATATATAATTTCTCTGCTTTATTAGACTATGCAAACGAAATTCAATTAGTAAATTGTTTGATTAACAATGTTTTATATAAATTGGCGAAAATATTTTATTAAATTTAATTCCAACAAATTTTACAAGCCATAACGCTAAAGCTGGGGTTCAGTATTTTAGCTTTATAAAGAAAAATATTTCTCAAGAATATTTATCATTGAATTGCATATTTTCTTTCTTTACAGCATTGAATAAAATATGCTAAGCAATTTTTATAGTTTCAATATTTTTAATTATTCAAAACTTCATATATTAGTTTTATGCAAATTAGTTTTTAAACATACACAATTGAATGCAAGTAATGTGATATACCCTTATTGAATGAAAGAAAATGACGAGTAAAACTTAAAAAAATACCATAGAAATCTTATTATAATTTTATATCTTAATTATTACTGGTAAAATGAAAAATAATGCTTTTCTTCTAAACTGTGAAAATAATCGAAAAGAGAGCGATTTCACAAAAACTTAAAAAAAAATAAATAAATAATAATCTCATTGTTGTTGTTGTTGTTGCTTATCCTCCATGTCTGACGGAGTCGAACTAGATCCACGAGTTCGTTGACTGTAAGGAAGTCGAAGACTAAAAGAGGATTGCTAAAGAGATCCTCCCTAGAGAGACCCATGCAATCCAAAAGATGCTCAGGAGAAGCTTGATGATTTTGGCACTTGGTGCAGGTGACGAAAGTTTTCCTGCCCTCGTTGAAAGTGAGGCACTTAATATGACCGCTAGCAAGTCTTGAGAGAACAGTCCGGGTACGTCTGTCACACGGGAGGTCAAGGGACAAACCCGGTTTTGATCCCTTGTACCAATTATGGGTGGGGGTGTTTTCCACTCCTCC
This sequence comes from Latrodectus hesperus, assembly GCA_037975125.1. Lineage (NCBI taxonomy): Eukaryota > Metazoa > Arthropoda > Arachnida > Araneae > Theridiidae > Latrodectus > Latrodectus hesperus. The sequence goes on from CM075855.1 coordinate 35,738,371, forward strand.
GAGATTTTTGATTTTTCCCGGGAGTATAACTCCAGAAAAGTAAGTGTGGAAGAGGGAGTATTTGAAATCCTGCAACCCTCCTTAGCAAGATTATCGGCCATTTCATTCCCGTGGAGATTCACAGGTGAAGGTATCCCCATAATCTCATAATCTCATACTTTGTAAGCGAAAAAAAAAATTCTACGAGAAAACAACAATTTTAACCAGATATTTTGACTTGATGGAAAGCAAAAATCGGCAAATTTCAAAATTAACAGCTGGTTATTTTGTAAATATCCTTCTAGACACAGCCAGTCAAATTCTCCAGAAACTTGCAACTTTGATACATTTGGAGAAAATTTATTATTTGGATCTCTCAAATGTTTGGTACCCGGATGTTGTATTTTCACTTTCTCGGATACTTTGTTGCTGTAAAAGCAGATGTAGCAAACATCTTTATCCAACATGTTAGCTGATGATATTTTTGTTCAAATGACTCTCTTTTCTGAAGCATGTGATGCAACAATTTCTAGAAATAGGATATTTATTTGTAGAGTACGTTTTAGAGAATTGTTTGTTTAATGTTTCATAAATCAAGACTCATAAATGTCATTTTAGTTATAATGATTTCTGGTATCAATTATTTTAAATGTTATCTACCGGGCCATTCATTCATGAATACGCATTTATCATTGGTGCTGAAATGTTGATCCTTAACAAAAGTCATTAAATCAAATCATCTTGCCGAATTTCATGATTCTGGTTCATATTTTTGCAAGAAAATGTAATTTATAAATATAAAAAAGGTCTTATTTGGAAAAAAATATCCTGGCAGATAACTTATTGCCATCTTTCGAAAACATTCTTAAAACATTTTAATATTTTTATGAAAACATTTATCTACCTAAACAGCAAATATTTCTTAACTTTCATAATCTATAAATATAGTGAATATAATTTAAAACTAGGTAATATAGGAATAATTTCAATAATTTAATATTCTCATATAGTTAGATTATAAATTATCTCATGTGATTAAATAATTGGTTAGATAACTATTTATCTAGAACTTATATTGTATGTAATTCTTTTTCATTATTTTTAATTAAAACCGATTATATGAAAATAGCAAACCCAATTATATATTTAAATTGTAGCTGTTAAGGGTACAGAAGTAAATCAAGAAATTAATCATAAATTTTGAAGTTATAAATTTTATTTTGTGTAATAATTGTAAGTGATATGTTGAATGCAATTTATTTAGTTATGAAATAGATGGTATTGTTATATAGAATATGACAGCATATGAAAATTTGAAATATTTTGTTTAAAACCTTAATTTATCAAGATTGAGATAATTTATTCCCAGTATTATATATTTAGCTCTGTTGCTCTCTTTCTTAGCTTCAGTACTTTCAGCTGAATATAACAACATAAATGCTAATGGGGAAGATATAGACTGTAAAATCTATCGATGATGACTCTCAATAATTTATTTCTTAAGCGAATAATAATTAAAAAGTAGTTAGAATAAATTTTTCGAAGAAAAGTTATTCTTAGTTCAAATTACTATGATTAGTGTTAAGAAAAATTGATATAAAAATTTTAAAAGGACTTCATTTCTTGATGAACATTTAAAAGGACTATAATTTCTTAATGAACATTCAAAAGAACTTAATTACTTAATGAACATTTAAAAAATTTACGCTTCCAAAGAAGAAAATTTTTCTTTTCTTAATAAAATACTGTTTTTCTATATATCTTATTCAATAAATTGCCTTGCTTACGATTTTCAGCGATTTTTATAAAGGAGATAATTTAATATTTGCTAAATAAACTACGTATTCATTAATCTAAATATTAAAAAGAAATTATAATAAGCAGCTGCATTAGCTATTTAAATTAGGATGTAATACTTTTCAGTTTACAAGAGCTAAACCAAATGTATATTGTTTCAATATAATGTTATGAATTGAGTAATTTAATTTTGTCTTTAACCCAAAAGCGTTACAAATATTGACGAATTTGAAATATAAATATTGAAAATTATTGGTGAATTTGAATTATAAATATTGAAAATCACATTGGCGAATTTAAAATATAAATAATGACAAATACTGGCGACTTTGAGTGATCTTCAGAAAGGAAAAGAGTAAAAAAGTTAATGCTGCCTTCAGGGTTTTCTAAATATTCTTATTTCCTGCTGTCCTAGATCACAATGGAATGATACATTTTCAAATTACGCTCTGTACGTCTGCAGATTCAGAAAAAAATTTTCTTTCTATTCTTTTAACATCTTTACTTCATCTTTCGCCTTGGAAGTGAAGATGAAAGTGTTCTATTGCCTCAGAGGAAACACGTGATGTCTGTTGACTTTCACTTTCGAAAGAATGCACTGGATAGAGGAACTGGTTCCACCCAAGAGGAAGTAAACCTTCAATTCATGCGATGGGATGGGTGAGATCGAGTTCACGTGTCTCCTGATGCCGGTTTTGACTTAACTTCTTGAATTTACTACCGATTACTAAAGGAAAAACTGCAGTCTACTTGATTTCAAGATCAAACGTACTTCCTCTTTTCATCTTTTGCCCTTCAGTAATTTTAAAAAATCAAGATATTGTTGTAATTTTATGAAAGAAAGAAGACTTTTTTGAAAGGAAAGGAAAACATACACACGTGCAGACTATATCTCATATTTGTAATTCAAAACAAAATTTGAAATATTGTTAGATAGTATATTGAAAACTGATGATAAGTGACTATTTAAAAAGATTTTAAATAGATTGTTTTTAATATACATATACATATATATATATGTATATATATATATATATATATATATATATATATATATATATATATATATATATATATATATATATATATATATATATATATATATATATATATATATATATATATATATATATATATATATATATATATATATATATATATATATATATATATATATAAACAAAGCAAAATATACTTTTTTCTTGCCTTTAAAGTAGGTCCCCTATATTTGAAAATTTTATTTTAACTAGTTCATTATTTCTATAATCTCATTACGAAATTGAAGATATCTTTATTAGTTTGCATAATCATTTTAAATAATTATGTATGAAATATATTAAAGCAGTAACATTTTTTGATTTTTAAAAAATATCAATGAAAAGTTTGTTATATGATATGATTGATGTTGATAGGTTTATTGCACGATATATATATATATATATATATATATATATATATATATATATATATATATATAGGTCTAAAAGTTGTTTTGGTTCAGTGTATTTTATTGATTCACCGGCATTAAATTCCTCGGCAGAAAATGCAATTTGCTTCAATTTCAAAGATTAATTTAGAAAATAGAATGTAATATATATATTATATAAAAATATATAATATAATGTATATTATATAAATCACTGGGGGATACGTGTGTTATGGAACATTACGAATGAACCTACTAATGAAAAAGACTGTTCGATAAACGTCTCCTGAATTTAAAATTACTGCCTGGATTTTATAAGTTGACGGAAAAGTGGATAAATGTGAAAAAAGTTGAAGAAATAAATAAAATTTTACTTAGAGTGCAATCTAGTATATTTTCTGATACGAAAATGTCACTCAGAAAATGTTAGTTAAACATGATAAAAAAATATAATTTGATTGTTTGAAGCCACATGTTAAAGTAAAGAATATTAGACTATAGATTTTCAAATGTATGTAATAATTATCACCACCTATTTTTATCTAATTTTTAAATTGAAGTGTTTGGTAATTTAGAGGTACCTAAATTTATTGAATAAATACGTGTTATAGATATTAATACTTTTTTATTTTATGAATATAAGTTTTAAATATTATTTGAAACATCAAAGCGTTTTAGTAGAGAAAAAAGAATTCATATATCAGAAAATGTTCTGTTAACACTGAAAACTGCTAGTAGTTTAGTAGATACTAACTAATGTATCAATTATATCCCTTAATCTGTCTCATTGTTAGTAATTGATTTTACTCATTGAAGAATGAAAATAACGTTATATTTGATGCATTTTTGAGACTTTATTTTATTATATTTGAGATAATTGAGTCTGAAGTTAAGAGATTGATTCTGATTTATACAGTCAATTAAATGAATTTTGGGCTTTTGTCTTCCTTTAGGCTTCTTTTAATATTATGCATTCCTAGATAAAGAAATAGGAAAGTGCTAACTTTTGGGACCAGAGGTTATTAACAACACTCTCTTTTCGTATACATCTAAACCAAGAGAGTGAAAGAATTGAGTGGGGAGAGAGAGAGAGAAAATACCTCTTGTAGAGGCTATCAGCTATGAAAAACTGTACAGGGAAAATGTGTTGGAATTCTTTTAATCCCAATTTGGGTGCAGCTGATTTATTTTAAACTTCATTAATAAATGAGGTAACAGCGTGAGAATTCTTATACTAATAAATTTTTAAGTTTCAGAGTCTAAACAGCGTTACACTTTCCGGAATTTCTATTTAAATTCTTCATGGAATAACTATTTGAAGTGAGTTAAATATTGCTTATACTGTCCCATATTTTACAGCATAACTTAACCAAAAATGGATACCTTGGAAAATGTATCGACAAAAGTATCCATTATTTCTCTCTGTTCATTTAATCAGATCAATGATGCAGAATAAAAAGAGTATCTGGCTTCAAGACGAAGATTCTCATCAATTGTAGGAAGTAATGGGCGTCTATCACGCTTAAAATTCTCATCAATTTGTGTTGCCTTTCTCCAAGGTCATTTTTGGCAGCATGCTGTCTGAAATCTGATGTTTTACCGGATAGTCGATGTTCATTTGTAGAATGTTCGTTCAAGAATATTCAAATTTCATTGTTATCTCGAAAATGTTATACCCCAACTCTCATGTGATGATTCCGATGCCCCATTCAAAGTCACTTAAATCATGATAATTAGGCATTGTTAGCATTGATAATTTATTTGACAGCTTTGTCAGAAATCCTTTGTCTAATAAAGAAATGGTCTACCTTATCTTATCAATGATCCTCCGCATAACTCCATAACTTTCATATGTACTTCTACACAACTTATTCTAGTATTTGAATGCATTTTTTTTAAAATACATTTTCGAAAATTTTACAAAAATAAGGAATTTTAATTTAAATTTGAGGTATAAAATTAATTAGCTAATTAGTGAATTCTTCAATTTATGAATACTAGCTAAAGACCGAAAACCAAATTAAATTTATTTTAATTAATCAATCCATTAATTAATTTTATTTACCAATTAATAATAAAGATTAGTATTTGCTTTATACATCAATTAGACGTTTTACATCTATAAACATTGAGGAAAAAGCTTGAAAAAAATCTAATTTCCATGTCACCATTGAAAAGGGAGAAAATATGCAAAAAGGCTGAAGGATATTTTCATATCAACTCCCAGAGTGTAACACGAAAATTTAATTACTTCTCTCCACGGGTAACTATTAAGGAATTAATTATTTCGAGGTTCAGATGGAAAAATTTTCTGTCGTTTAAACTTTAGTATTTCTTCTTCAACTGGAGTAAAAATTTGACTCTCTCTCTCTCTCTCTCTCTCTCTCTCTATATATATATATATATATATATATATATAGTTATATACATATATATATATTATATATATATATATATATATATATATATATTTATATATATATATATATATATATATATATATATATATATATATATATATATATATATATATATATATATATATATATATATATATATATATATATATATATATATATATATATATATACCATATTCTTCCTCATTGGGCTGCTGGAAATTCGAGAGTTGAGAACTTGTCCAGGCTAATTTGCGTAATTTGTGACATCCAAATCCAGTACATATATATCAATTTTATATTTCTTAAAAATTAACTTAAGAAGCCATATAAAGTATGCTTAATTAGATGTGAGAATAAGAGTTCCTTAATGCTTTTTAATATAAAATACAATTATGCATTTAAATATAAAAGTACAATTATGCATTTTAAAATGTTAAAAACATTAATTTTGTTATTTTATTTGTTTACTTTATAATTTGGAAAAAAATGTAATCTGAGAACATTTAATATTCTGGTTTTGAATACCTTTAAATCAAATTTTATTGTGGAGATTGGAAGGTTTTAATTATGTGATTAAGGAAAATTTTAAACAATAATACGAGTTTATTTTTTTAAATTTTATTTCAATTTATTAGGAAAGAAATTAACTGGAATATTAAAATGAAACAATACACTATTTATAGTGATAATATTCAGTCATATATTAGTGTATAATAGAAATGGAGTATTTTATAAATAGCATATTTTTCAATTATTTATCGCAGTAAAATATATTTAACTTTGAAGAAACATTCAAATACAAAGTAATTCATTTTGAATTTCAGTCCATTAGACTGCACAAATATTTCAAATTATAACAGCACATTGTCCCTTTGAAGCGTATTAATAATTTTTTAAGACACTTAATTAATTCTTCGTATTCTATTTTATTCATTGTTTTTTTTATTCAATTATTTATAGACAGAAAAGCATTTAATATCTTCTCTCAAAATATTCTGCATTTTTAACAATGTGATATTCTAATTATTTCATCAAGTTAATTAATAAGTAAGTATTATTATAGTTTTAACACTAAAAAGCAATAAAATTTATTTATTATCTATCTAATGACTATACCATTCAGTTATTAAGAATTTTTTGTGAAATGGCAGAGTTGAAATTATAGCATTTTATGCCTTTCTTAGAATGTAATTTAACTGAATTATGTTTAAGAGCATTGATTTGAATACGTAAAACTGCTCTGTTGATGAGGAATAATACTTTCCTTAAATAAAGGACTAATAAATGAAACGCAGATTATTTTACAAATGTTTATTAATTCGTGCGTTGTGTACTGGATACTCAGCAAAAATCTTGCCACAAAATTTTAAATTGCATTTTTAATATTACATATATGTCTAGTGTTATTTTAATATTTTCATCTCAGCAATAGTTTAAAACTACTGGTTGATGAATAAGATGTTTCAAAATGATAAAAAAATCTGAAACTAAAAAAATCTGAATAGTATTAATAAAACTATTTTAAAACATATAAATGTAACCAACGAACATTACGTTGGTTTCATTTCAGTGTTTTATTGTAAAATATATTTTATGACAAAAATTACTAACGTTAATACATAACGCTAAAATAATTGTTTTAAAAATTATTTTAGTATAATATTTACTCCTATTAAAATTCAATTTGTAAAAAGAGAAAAATATTTAGAACAAGCAATAAAAAAAACTTAATAGTTTTTGCAAAATATTAATTAAATGTGTTATAATATTAAGTTTGCAAAATATTAATTAATTAAAAAAATTAAAGAAAGAAAAAAATATTTTGTCTTGAATATAAGAAAACCAGATACAGAAAGAAAATTTTTTATAACTATCAATAAGTAAAAAAGCTTATTTTATCTAAAATTTAAGATACCAGAAAATATAAAATGAAAAGTTTTGTTTTTTAGTAAAGAAAGTAATAAGTTAGGTATAAATAATTTTGTAAGGAAAACATATTTGTGATTTATAAGGCTCATCACATGCTATGTAGTAAAGTCCACAGTCTAATATTAATTTTCTTGGTTTGAGCACAACTATAGATAATATATAGCAGTATATACTGCTCAACAACTGCTATATATAATATATATAAAAGTTTTTGAGCAGTGGGAGATAAATATTGAGTTTTTGCTACATTCAAAGTGTATTGCGTCGAGTTAATTTTTAAACGGTTAATGCACTGGCCTTGGTCACATTTCATACCTTCCTCCTATTGAATTATATGCTTATAGTTAATTAGTCTTAGCAATTTCCTATCATTTCTGGAGTTGTAATTTAACGACAAACAGTATGCCGATTAACTCTTATCAAATAATTTTCTTTAGAAAATGTCTAAGTTATTGAGCTTAACAATTGTATAATACGTACCTGTGTATTTAAAACATTATTAATTATTTTCTTTTTATAAATTTGCTGCTTAATTATCTATATATTTTGTATTTTAGAAAAATATGATAGTTAAAAGACTGTTTATAACTACTAAACTATAAATAACTGACATAGTTTTTACACCGTATTTACAATTACAACTTGATAATTTAATAGCAAAATATGAGCTTTGAAGTATTGTTCAACGGACAAAAATTACTTGCCATCGTTTGCAAGTCCTTAAATCACATTTAAAAGCTTCATGAAAAGAAGAGAACAATATGGAGAAAAAGTGAAATAAAAAGAAATTCTCAGATATTATTTCCTATGTTGGAATTTTTTAACCATTTTATATAATTTGTTATCGTGAATTCAAAGCATATAGTAAACATATTAAGAAATACTTATACTTAACATGATTTTTAAAATTAAGTATTCTAAATTACTTTATTTTAATAAATAAAAACAAAAATATACAAAAAAGTATTTATTGGAAATTTTTTTTTATATTATTTTTTAAATTATAAGACTTTCAAGGTCCAAAATCAAAATAAGTCTTTAAATACCAAAATAGGAACCGAAATAGGAAATTAAAATAGGAATAGACTCAACCAAAATGAAATTTAAGAACCAAATCTACAAAAAATTGATATAAAAATTTTACTACTTTATGCAGTTAGTTAGAAAAAACAAATAACTTTTTATTCAATTAAGCTTTCCAAAAATTGTAAATATTAAAAATTTCAAATAAGTCAGAGATGTCTGAGATATTGATGTGAAAGGATATACTGAAAATACTCATCTAAAACTGCTTTCTATCACCATCTATCATTGGTTAAAAACTTGTCTTTTGGCTGAAAGGGAGTTCATACGAGTATAAGCACACACAAATAACTCTTCCAATTTTACAATAATTTCAATTCTGCTCGGTTTAATCTGTTACTTGTTTAGTTTAACTATTGGAATATATTGCAAAAAATTTTTCATGAATAAATCATGTGATGCAAAGACTTCAAACCTAAACACCCCACTGATTTTTCAAAAAAAAAAAAAAAAAAATGGATGATATGATAATTTGATCTTATTCTAGCATATTGTTGGAAGCATTAGGTACAACATAACAAATACTAATTGATATTTTTTATAATATGCACAGCTAATTCTGAGAAATTATTTACTTGTATATAAAACCAATTTTATTCAATTTGCTTATCCAATTCATAAGCCTTCGCAATTTGTTTTTTAATTACTTACACGCAGAATAAGAGAGCGATTTGAAATATTGCTATAAAATTGAGATTATTACAATTCGAGTACTACATAATAATAACAGCATTATCTCCATTAAAACATTGCATTTTGAGGCTGTTGGATGCCATGTTTTTCTGTTTGCACGAGCAAGCCGATTTGCAACCTAGAAACAAGTTATTTATTAGAAACAATTTTGCATACGTTTCAGATGCTCGGTTGCTGCTCATTTTTCTGAAAGCTTATGCAAATCCAGTAAAATAAAACTATTCATGTTGCATAATAGTTAGTGATTAGCTTTCCTTTTTCAATGGTGATTGAAAGGCATAAATGTTGATCTGTAATGTATTTCTTTACATCGTGTTTGGATATCCTCTCTCTCTCTCGTTATCTCATGATTTAATCTCAGACAACCACTAACAGGCAATTGTATTGTTCAAAGACGATATTAATGGAACAGTACACTAGAAAGCAATACTCTAAAGAAGTCTTTCTGAATCGTAATTAGATCTCTGTTTTACCTGCTGAAGAAAATACTGATTTCACTTTTTTAAATTTGCCTGAAACATTCTCAATCATTGATATTGTTTAATTCAAAATGTTTTTCTTCATAAAATGACCTGTATTCAGTTTTTTTCTCAATGCATATGATCTTTGACACAAAATAGTTATTCCTTATATTTTAAAGCAATAAATATATTTGAAGTATGTGTCTAGACACAATGTTCTGATTTCGTTGAAGCTGTGCTTTTAACTAGTTTTTTGGAGACTCACCATTAAAAAGAAGGAAAATGTGTTGGAAATGTTTTCTTTTTTTGTGAAATGTATGCAATTTTACTATCAAGCTTACGTTAAAATAAGCTTTAAAATATTTGTTTTATAAATGATATATAAATATGTATCAAACTTATATTTGATTTATATTACAAACTTACAGTCTGTATTTCTGAGAAAATCATACTTTAAGAAAAAAAAAAAAAAAAACCTGATCATAGTGATATTTCTGCAATATTTTGCCTCTAGTATATAACAAATTATACTAGACGCAATTAACGTTTGTTTTAAGTATAATCCCTAAAATGCACATCTGTAATTGTTGGGAAATTTTAAACATATTTTAGTGGTGATATTTGTATTTAGCATTGATAGAATAGTTAATAAATATTGGACCAAACATGATGGTTTGGTTTGTTTGTCGCTCAACGGTCATTTTTTGCACACGAGGGCTAATTAGACCGGGACTTACGGTTTAAAGTGGATTCCGAACCACTACAAACATCCATGCCCAAGGTGGGATTCGAACCCACGAACTGTTGAACCGAAGGCAAGAGCGCTAACCATTCGACTGCCAGCTCGGCTGAATCAAACATGAATTTTCGTTTAGTAAATATTTCTGGATTATCAAAAAACATTTGCGTTTTGTTGATTCACATGAAAAATGAATTAAAATTTTTTATGTCAATATGAAAATGCTTAAAAAATTTATGAATGAAAGCAGCTTCATTATTAAGCACATTTTTAAAAAAGAATCTAAAATAATGCAAAATTTCAGTTTGAAATTTCTTGAATATTGTTTTATATATTTAAATTTGTCACAAATAACTTATTTTTAAATATATTTTATTTTCAATTTTCAACATTATCTTTACTTGTCTTTACCTTGACGGAATTTGTAAATCAATTATCATAAATGTCATGAGGATATATTAAAAAATTATTTTCAAAATATTCAAATACCTTAATAAAGAGAAATTTGAAGCATCAAATTGTGTTTAGTAAAATTAGAGAGAAATTTTGAGAGAAAATTTTTTTTTTGAATTATTTCCGTCAATAGCAAAATAAAGTAACATCAAGAATAATGAATTGATATTATATCCTAAATTATGGCTGTTAACAAATCTTAAAATTCAAGTTATTATTTGCTTAGTTTTTGTTTTACATTAAAAATTTGAAAGAACCGCACATATAGCATCATCATAATATGTTCCTATTATTTCTAACATGTTTTAAAAGAACTCTCTTATTTTTTGGAGAAAATGCTAAAAAAATAAATTCATAAATGAAAAAAGTATGTTTGTTTAGACTTTGTTGCAGAAATTTCAAATTAGTTAAAGTGTTGTCATATATAAGCATTGTGTGTCATAGTTACTATGCGAAGTTATACGGAAAATTTTAACGTTTTTATAAGTCTTAGAGTATGCAAAATGACCTCATTGCGATGATAAATTTCCTTTTCATGTATTATCATACTTCATTTTTAAATTCTTTAATTTAACCCAATTTTAAAACAAACGAATTACTAGCAAAAACTGCATTCCTTGTAAGGTAGTTTTAAAAATGAGATGATCACAAAAAAGAATCACTTTAAACTTAAATTAAAATTTAAAAATTACACTGTTTAAACAGGGCAAAAATTTTACAAATAGGTTTTAAATATTTATGAGAAGAAAATATTTTTTTATCTGAAATGCTGTGGTAATTTTGTGAGTATCCTTAAATAAGAAACAAGTGCTTAAAAAAGATATAAATGAATCTTATTATTTTAACCGTATTTAATTAAATAGACAAATGATATATTAGTTTCAACAAATATATATATTGTCATACAAAATAGTTGTTTACGTTACACAATTAATGATATTCAACAAAAATACTATTTTTGGTGAATGAATTCCTGTTCAGCAAAACTTCAAAATTATTTTTGGAGACTTTTAAAAAATCACAAACAAATAAATGAAGGTAATTTAAAGGAAATATTTAAGGTGTGCAAATGATACTTATAAAAATAACATTAGATTATTTGAAGTTAATATTTTGTATATTATTATAAATTGAGCTAATTTAATAATAATTATAGTAAATTACTGTAAATTCAATAAATTTAATATTGAATTTATAACATAAAAATTCTTTGATAAAAAACTCATTAAATTTTTAAAGTAGAACTTCATCAGGAGAATCTAAAAATGTCATTTTTATTGTAGTATTGATTCTTATAAGTAATTATTTAAAAAATTGGGCTGCGAAATTTTTTATATTAAAATCAAATATTTTCGTAATCAATATTTGAATGTACACATTTAAATCGTACGTAAATCAATCACAGTTTTAATGAACTAATGGAACAAAATTTTAAAGCACTTATTAAAAAAACCTAATTCAACGTTTTAAATCAAAGTAACCATCATTAAACATCATTTTAATCTTACGTTTAAAACAAACATTTCCATTAAGTTTGCATGAAAAATTATATAAATGCTCATCATATTTGTAACAACAGAAAAAGATATGCATTTGAAATGACATTTAAAACATTATCTAATGTTAATGCTCTCACACCTGAAAAGAATTTTTAGAATTGTTAGATTATTCTTTTCTATTTCCAATTATACCCCCTTCTTCTGTTTTCAGCTACAAATCATGCACCAAATATACAAAACTATGCTATAAAATGTCTAATTACTTCGGAAAAATATCATAAATTCTCCTTTTCTAAAAACTAAGAGACAGTAAAAATTTTATAATTAATGTGGTTTTTTAAAATTATGTTCTCCTAAGGCTTATATTTACATGTCTTTTAAAAATATAAAACAATTTTATGCACTTTTGTCTAATTATTTGAAAATTTTATTTATGGTTGAAAATAAATGAAACTAAAAATGTTGGTAAAAAATCGGCTTTATATAATCTCTAATCAAATCTTCATATTATTCCATTGTTCCCATTTATTTTCCGCTCTTTGAATTTTTTATAATTTTTAATTTTTTAAAAATCGTGTTATTTTTTTGATGACATATAGGATTGAATTCATTAGTGATTAAATATTCCAATCAATTAAATATTATCATTTATCGAAATGTTTGTTTTTAAGCATAATGTAAAATATTTGAAGTCTAATAGTAATCTTCAAAAATTAGTAATGTGTTATTAGAAATATGTCACAATTCTATAAAATATTCATTTTTATGCAACAATTTTTACATGTCACATAGGAAAACTCTTTTTATAAGCTTTTTTACTGTCGATAGAAAAATATTTGGAGCACAAGTAAAGAATAAGAATATAAATAAATTCAACAGAGTTTTTTACGTCCATAGAATACTTTTTTTAAAATATTGAAATGTTTTTCTACATTATAAACATTCAATCATTTCTAGAAAGCTTTCCATACTGGTATATACGAAAAGTTTCATTATTTTAAGAATATATTTTTGATATAAGAAAATAATGCAAAAGCTATAGCGTCTGCTTCAATTAATCTTTAACTTGATTGAATATGAATCTGTGCTTATTTTTAAATTTATATTTCTCCTTATTCCAATTCGGTAAGTACCAAAATTCTTAAAAGAATTCTGGTTTTTAACAAATTGGTTTTCTTTTGGTTTCACAATGCAAGACGAAACTGTCTCATAAAAAGTTTAAATTTCCTCATTTGAGAAAAGTTGGTACTGATCTTGTTTATGCCTCTACTTTGTTGCCATAAAAGTTAGGAAAATAAAAATCAGATATGCTTCATTCATTTCATTGGTTTCTTTGTAATAATTATGGTAGTTTGAGAAACAAAATATGACATCGATTTCCAAAATTGTAAACTTTTTCAAACATGCTGAAAAATCAAAATTGCTCATATTCATTAGTCAAGCTCCATTTAATTTCATAACTATAATGAAGCAAATGAAAAAAATAAATATCTCTAACTTATACAATATATATAACAGTTTTAAATAAAAAAATATTGTTACTTAGATTTTTGTTACACGAGTTTTCATTTCAATAAATCTCTACAAATTATTTTATTATATAATTGGTAGAGATTATGTTATATGTTATTGGTTTTTAACAAAATTTTGTCAAATTGTTAAAAATCAGGAAATGTAAAAATATTTATTTATACTAAAATATGAAAAAAAAATCAAATTCTAAGTAGATTCAGAACAAAATGTAAATCCAAGAAATGTTTATCAACTTTTAATGAACTACTTATCACAAAAGTGCCAGTTTCATCAAATTAATTGTTTTTTATGTCGCAAAACAAGACTCTTACTTTAATTTAGCAAACAATAAAAAGACGTTCTCCTAAGTGGATAGAAATTTTGTTAGCTCTAAGACAGAGATAGTACATTGAATTGAAAAAGAATATTAAATAAAAATGATGTAATATAAAATACGACACAAATATTAAGTTAAGATGACATAAATTAAACAGTGTCTTACAAAGTTTACAAGGACAAAGCTATTTCTAGTTTACCCCCAAGTGTTCTTCTAGAACATACAGCATACATACATTTTACATCAAGTGGATATCATCAGGGTCTTTTTAAACAAATACTGTGGGCCCCATGGGATCTACAGATAACATTTTATGGATATATAATTTATGCGAATGTAATCAGAACAGAATGAAAGTCTACTTTTTCCAATTTAATAAAAAATAAGTAAAATAATGGGAAAAATTGTAAAGTTGAAAAGATCAACTTAAAAATATCGCTCGTAAATATATAGAATGTGTGTGTTAAGAGAATTGATGAAAGTTTTTTATTTTAAAGTTAAAAATAAAATAATTAATAAGTAATTATTAATTTTGAGTTTATTTAAATTGAACTCACAGTTAATTAAAGACGACAGATTTTGAATGATAATTTGGAAATAAGTAGCTACATTTTAATCTCTCAAAGCAAAACTGCAAAAATTGAGATAGTAATAGCATAACATTAATGAAATCACAGCTTGAACATCGAAGCTCGAATCAATATAATTCGCTTTTAAAATTTACCGTGTTAAAATTCAGAGCTTCCAGTTCATGAAATAATATTTTTATTGATATTTATTACGTAAATCAGTTTTTAATTTACAGTAACAACATCCTTATTGGAGATTAACCAATTATTTTATAAAATTGTAGAAATGTATTAGTATTAAATTTTAAATATTAATACTAATACAAGTTTTTTATTTTTTAACTTTTTGTTAAATGAACTTACACTATTTTGAAGATGATATGGAAATATATGATGAATATTTTTTGGACGGAGTGTACTTGTTCTAAATGTAAATTAATTTTTAAGCAATTTTCTTTTTTCAGCCTTGTTTCAATTTGTCATCATTTATATACTTTAAATATCGAAAAATGTAATTATAAATTTTTAATTTGCTTTTAAATTTAATTTTTTTCTTGTTGAAACAGTGTAATCTGAAAGATCACTGCTTCCCCATTCAAGTAAATGACATCTGTAAATTTATAAAATGCAATAATTTAGTATGAAGTAGTTTGCTACGGTTATATTCCATTGAGCAAAACGAAAATAAAAATTTTTTTAATTCTTTCTTTAACTTTTTTATAATACGCAATAGTAAATTTTGTTACTGGTTATTTTGTAAGTCTTGAGTTAGTTTTTTCCATTTGAAATTTTGCAGGTGGGGAGTTTAAATAAGCCTCGACAAATAAAACGAGTTTGACCGACGATTATTATGACTTGGAAGAATCATTGTCTATTAAATTTATTGATTATACTTTCGAAATATCAGATTGTTTCTATTAGGTAATCAAATAAATCAATCTAACATATTGTATGAATACTGGTTCAATATGGGAAGGAATATATATTGACAACATTCATCGCATCATTGTATCTGATGACAACAACTATATTGATGGAATATTCTGCTATATAAGCAACAATATTGGTAAAATTAAAGCCTATAACAATAAACGTTTCCAGAAACTATTTGGTTTTAATTACAAAAGTCCATTGCTTCGATAATTGTATGAGATTTCTTGGAAATTTCCTTTATAATATACATTGATTGCAATGTTTGCCGTTATAACATTGCAATCAATGTATATTATAAAGGAAATCAATGTATATTGTAAAGGAATGCCTTCAAAATATTGCAAATCTGCGTAAGGAACAGCCTGTTGATACACAATGCAGAGGTGGAAATAAAAATCGTGATGGCAAAATATACTCGGACAAATTAGGCTTCTCCATATATTACTTTGAAAGTTAAATGAAGGTTTGAAAATTTTATGAAGAGAGGCTTCTGAATTGTTGTTTTATGCACAACCATACTTGTGATAGTGTCCAAGCAATCCATCGTAGCTGTAGAGAAAACTTCCTCATATTACCAACCAATCCGTAAATATTTAACTCTGTGTTATTTGAAAATTTAAAGTTTATTCTTCTTCTTATAGCCTTGAGATACTGCTTATGCCCATATTTATATAAGACAATATTATTGACTCTGCTTAAGGAACAGTCTGTAGGCTAAAGGCCTTTTAAGGCATTTTTAATATACAATTACATTTCCTTTAGGGAGGGCTTTTCATTCATAGTGGGCCGAATTCATGTGTTGCAAGGGAAGAAACTGGAAAACTCCCTTTCACCCACTTCGACAGACGGGCATGCTCAAGGCAGAAGAGCAAAATCTGTCCCTAGCTGTTTAGTATTAGCTGGGATTGAACCCAAGACATTATGCCCCGAAGAGCGATGTCCTACCACTAAGCCATGGTAGGTTTTTTCTAAAAGAAAATACCGTTTAATATAATAAATGCCAAAATTTTCTTCTTTGTGCTCAAATTTATAATTATTCTTTTGCCTACAGGTTAGTTGTTGTTATTTATCTCAGGTTGTCTCAACCCCCATAAAACCAAAAATATCTAAAATGTCTAAAACATGTGATGGGTCTCGAAGGACATCTTTTTTAAAATTTAGGCAGGTTAAGATATGTCCAGGAGAGGCCATATTGACGGAACACTAAGGACAGCCTACCGGTTTTGTACATTTA
>CM075855.1:35760415-35822915 GCA_037975125.1 Latrodectus hesperus
TAATTACCTCATTAAAGAATGTTCATCTCCCCTGCTTAGAATTGCCCTGAAAATTAATTATTTTCTTTTGAAGCATTTGGAAGTGAGTTTGCTTCTTGATGCAACAGAATATCAGAAGGCGTACCCATGTCAATTAATATTGCCTTATACTGAAAGTAGTTAAAGAAGAATGTCAGAGGATTTCCCTTTTTTATCTCGTGAGTTTAAAAAGCTAGATTGTAAAAAAAATAAATCATATATTTTTAGTTTAAGCAAAACTTCAGAATCCGTTTATCAGAAAACTGGATTCCATAAACAAATGGACCATGAATAAGAAATCAAGCTATCATATAAAGAACATCTTTAAAATGTTGTTAAAATAATTTATAAAGTGTATCATTGTACTTAAAATCCGTATTTATGCGAAAAAGAAAATTAATTAAAAAAATATTTAGGAACATATATCATAGCAGTTTCTATTTTTATTTGGCTTAATAAAGAGGAAAAATCATGCTTTAAATTAAACTGGTAACAATACTAAAATTATAAAATTAAAAGATTTTAATCAGAATCTAAATTTTTTTTTTACAATAAATTGATGAAATGGAAAACAGTATTTAAATGATTTTTCAAGTTAGTGAGTTACTTTGATTAAATAATTTCAAATTAGTGAGAAATACAAATTTTACTTAAAAGCTGTTGTACAAATTACCGGGAAAGAGCAAAAGTCACAATCAGTGACTTTGTAATTTCCTTAAACTATTTATAGATTTGAAACAAGAGCTTACTATGCTGCAGATTTCAATGAGAGAAGGAATTAAAAAAATAGAAATGTCTAATAGTCCTTCTATGATGTGGTATTCCATCTCATTTGAAACTGCATGATCAAAAATTGTGCTCATTATAAGATTAAACTAGTTCTTTGATTGTGAAAAATAAAATATTATATTTGTATGATGAATTTTGCTTCCAATAATAGCGAGCTGAAAAAAGTGTAAAAAAGTGGAAGAAATCCGTTGAAGCAATGAATCCTAATTTCTACAAAATATAATTCCATTATCTATATACTGATATGGTACTTAAGACACGATATGATCTCTAGATCTTGGAAAAACCTTGATCAATAGATTTAAGTTTTGATCAATAGATTTGAGAAAAGTAATCATTTCTGCATTTCTGTTGAATTACATCAGTTAATATCATGTGTATATCCCAACGAACTTGAATAATTCCAAATAGTCACATGAAAAATTGAATTTTGTAAATTATTAACAAAATTTTGTTATTTCTAATTGATTCGCATTTAAATTCCATTAATTTCAAGTTTTAAATAAGTTCATGTAATTTTGTAGTATTAAAATAAAATCATCAATTATCATATATATATATATATATATATATATATATATATATATATATATATATATATATATATATATATATATATATATATATATATATATATATATATATATATATATATATATATATATATATATATATATATATATATATATATATATATATATATATATATATAAATATATATATGAACAACCACTTTATGTTTAATAAAATGAAAACTTCAGAATCACATTAAGAAAATTATTATGAAACATTTGGAAGGAGTCCAGTAAATTTAAGTACAAATTCCAAATTTAAATAGTTGAAGATAATGTGAAAAGTAGGTATTAAAATATAAGTCACCCAAACTGACAGATATGTATGTATAAAGTGAGAATACAATATGCACTTCCATTGTTTTGCAATAGTTGGTATCGAACCAGGGACCTTTCACTTACAGGAAAATGATATTAGTAGCTAAAACATAGCAACACCCTACGAAGAAGCAAAGAAGAGCAAACTAAAACATGAGCAGCTGTAAGTTTTGAACTTGTTGATCCCGAAGTTAATTATTGAAATATTACTCGTGGAATTACCGTTGTTTAATATGTAAATAATCCTAGTAATTTTCTTTAAAACTTCATTGATAACTGTAAGCCTTCACTAAATGTAACTTTTTAGTGTTAACGGGTGATATTTTGAAAATATTTTTTATGATTAGGAAACTTTTTATTATTCTTTGACGCATTATAGTTTCCTTAAATTCAGAATTTTTTGCTTAAAAATATCTATAGATTTAAAAAAAATTAATGTTGATTGAATGAAGTGATATGAGATTTATGTCTTCATGGTTAGATTTGCAAAATCTTTCTTTAAATTGTTAAATTTTATTGCCAGAATAGGTTTATTTATTTATGAATAGTATAGAAATACTTTCATTAAAATATCTCTAATAATATCTGGAATAATGAATTGAATGGTAATCTGGTTTTCATATCATAAGACAATCCACATTCGCTTTTCAATTTCTCTAGCCAATTATCTCAAAACTCATAAAACATACAACAAATCAGTAACTTAATGCGTCATCTGAATAAATATATTACCAGTTTAATAGTATGTTTGAGTATCTCAATCGGAAATTTTTGCAATATATAATACAGTTTTGTTATGTGACAAGCAAAAATATGATTTATGTGGGATTTGTTTCTAACATCGCGTTAGAATTTCTAAAATAGTCACATTTCAGACATTTTATTAAATGTATCTATTTACATGCTGTCAATATAAATAAAATAATATATTTGATACTTACATATCCCGTTGGTTATTTTAACGAGAAAAAAATATGCCTATTCAGTTGCGATTCAGCGCAAAATGTTGTATTTTGTGAAATTATTTGACACAACTGGAGCTATTTCATAAGTTTTTTTTATGAAATAGCTCAAGTTGTGTGATATATATATATATATATATATATATATATATATATATATATATATATATATATATATATATATATATATATATATATATATATATAATTCTTATGTATATATATTATTTTATATTCTTAGTACACATATTATTTTTTTACTTTTAACGCATGCAAATATTAATTTTATGATTAAATTTTCTATAATTGTGCCAAAATGAATGAATTAGACAATGAATTAAAAATAAAATTTTTATCTATTGTGTTTTAATGAAGATTGGAAATAATTATTCAGATTTTCTCCTTGCATTTAAAAAAGGATTTAAATGATTTAAATATGGGACATTTTTGCTAGCATTATTCAGAATTATATTAAACAAGCCAAAGCTGTTTGGCATTAAACTGCAACACTTAGTGACATATTTTTTAAGAAAATAGTCAATGGGATAATACATAAGTAGAGTATAGATAATTTAAGGTCAATTTAAGGATACTTCAAAATTAACATTCTTAAAAATTTATTTATTATATTTGTGAATTGTTATAGTTGAATTCATTTTGCTGAGGGAGGCACTAAAATTTCTAATATTACATTTCAATACAGTATCAATACTATATCAATGGCTTTTTTTGGTTTTTATTACTTATTCATAAAATATACTTACCTTAATAGGTGATTTGTTTTATACAAGAAATTATATAATTTGAGAAGGATCACTTTCATATTTAATTTGTATAGATTTGTTCAAACAAAGTTAGAATTAGATTAATTTAATTTTTAACTAATAATATATATCATTGTTTGAATTATTTAATTTTGTTTTTTATTTTAAGAATAGTTTATTTTTTCTTGATAATATTTTCAATTACTTTTTCTATTGTAATAACATATTTGATTTATTTTTTGTATTTGACTTGTATTCTTGTATTTTATAGTTCTTAGATTTGATTAAATGTTTTTATTTGTTTTAGTCACATTTTCATAGTTTTTCTCTTCAATGGGTTAATAAAGAGAGTATGAACTATTTTCTTCCCCTTTCTGGTATTTATTTACTTTTGTTATGTCTCGATATTTCATATTTCTATTCTTTTCCAGCAATATTTTAGGATAATTAAATTTTTTCATAATATATCAAATAAGGAAAAGAATAATTGAATGAAATACTTTACATTATATCTAAAAAATTCAATTTATGTAAGTTTACAATTGAGCTTGCTATGCATCAGTTGTTAGTTTAAGAAAAAACAAGTCTTTTCTCTAAATTAAATTAAAATAAAAATAATTAATTCACAAGGATTCGATTTGCTTTTATTTGATAGGAAAAAACTCAAAATTGAAATTTAATTCTGAATGAATAGAATTCTAAGAAAAGCAATTTATAAAATATTTTGGTGTTCTAATTTCAATGTTTTTATGATCTTAACGACAGTAATTTACCAAAAAAATCAAATGTTGCTTTTGTCATTAAAATATTCAGATATTTTTAGGGGCGTATATATTTTTGATCTGAAAACACGTTTTGAAAATTCGAAATGTTAAAATAGGAACAAAGATTAATGTATCTTTGTATGTCCTTTTGTTTGCTTATGATTATTCTTCTAAGGAATATTTAAGAGTAGTCGTAAGACAATTTTATAATTCTGCTGCAGAAGAAACGTTACATACTAAAACTCTAAAGAAACTTATGATTATTATGACTCATCAAATCAAAGAATAATACACAAAATTTCTTCATATTTATTTTATAGCTTTTATTAACTTGTATGACTCATTAAATAATGCTTAACTTTTCAAAAATATTTCAATTAATAATTTACCTGCTTCTGGATGCTGTTAGCAAGTTCATACCATATTTAATATAAAAATTCAAAATTTGGCGTCGATATTTAAAAAAAGATCTTTTATGCGACATACAATAAATATATGGTATGAACTCTGCGCGCGCATGAAACGTAATATAAATTACATTTATACACTTTATCTCCTCTTAATAATGATATTTCAGACACCAATGGTGTCACTTAAGTAATTCCATAGCTTAAGCTCACAATTTCATACTTAAAGATAATTTATTTTGCAATGTTTATGTAACGAGTATCATTTTTCGTATATTTTTTATTAATTTTATCAAATGACTAATATTTGTTATGAGAGTGTTGATGTGTCTATAACGTTGACATCGAAACTAATGACAGATTCTATGGACAATTTATCACCGTAAAAAGGAACGGCTTCAAGCTTCATCGGCTGAGTTAAGTGTTATTTTCAGTTGACGCAAAAATTGTGCGTGCATTTTTTTAAGCGCCAACATGCATAACCATTCAACCGATAAGCTTGACAGTGCTTTTGGAAATACTATTTTTTTGCACGTTCCCACAATGTTTCCGACTGAAGAGCTGCATGTGAGCATCTTCTCATGAACTGCGTGTTTGTTTTTGGAATTTTAGGAAACATTTAGCTCATAATTTTCTGTTATTTCCGAAAAGGTGGGAAATAAAATTAAAATACGATTGGGTATACAATTTTAAAGAAATACACTGTTCCGTTTTTATATCCACTTCCTTTCCTTAATAAATTTATCATTGAAGAAATCTTATGAGTTTTATACCTGAAACAAGGAAAATATTTTTTTTAAATTGTGAAACAATATTCTCATTGATTTTATACATTGAACTATAAAAATTTTTTATTTTTAGGTTAACGTTTTTAATGTCTGAGAAAAAAATTTATTGAGAAAAATGTGAATCAAGTAATTTTGATCTTATACAATGCATCAAAATTTATTTCTTATTATTTATACAAACCTTATGGAAGTTTCTGGAAATAATAATCATTCTTAATGAATATTAATTCATTTGATAAATTATTTTACTCAAACTTTCTTCTCTCCAGTGTGTCGATAAAACTGAGAACCAAGCATGCTTAGAAACTAAACACTGGAATTTTGCATTAGGCTGACCACCAAACCGAGATATATGGTTTGCACACTCAAATGTCCTTTATCACGAAAACAGATATAGGCACTGTACCCAGGGGGCTATCATGCATTGAGTTTCGTTTAGTTTAAATGATATATTTTATATTCTAGAGACAAATTCATGACTGTTTTATTTAAATAATGAATATTAATTAATGAATTACTCATACAAGAAACACTTAGTTTGATTTTACTTCAAATTCATAAGTGAGTTGTAAGTCTCAAGTTTCTTTTCAGAATATAAAAACAAACCATTAAAAATATTTTTTCCGCAAACATATTAAGCAATCATTTTTGAGAAAAGAAGGATTATATTTTTGTTAAATTCTTAAAAAGTGATCTTAAAAATAAGTTTTGTAAAGACATAATTACTCCAACTTTAAAATTCTCAATAATATTATGTTTGGATAAGATTATATTTTCATTATTATTTTTGAGCATATTCCATTTTATTTAGAATAAATCCTAAATTCAAAGTGAAAAAATTAATCTCTTTTTTTAATTTAGCTTAGGAAATCTATGTTTTTAACATTAAGTCTTTAACTAATTCTAACAATAAATATTCACAATTATTATAAATATATTAGTTTGATCACATGCCAAATTTTCGCACAAATATGATATTAAGATCAAAAAGTATCCAAAATGCTGCATTAGAATCTACCTATTACGGAGAAATCATTTCAAAATATTAATCAGAAATTTTTAAGGCTTCGTTAAGCATTCGAAAATAATCAGTAAGATACTTTGTTTTATCAAATGAAAAAAGTTGATTTCTGATCAACGAAGAGTTCTCCTTTGGTTGATTTTTGGAAATCGTGAATATTATTAAACAAAAAATATGAATTAAATTTTACTTTCACGATGAAATTGCTGCTACAAAAACATTTAAAATGCTGATAATAGCTTCTAAAGACTGCTGTTTATCAGAAATAATAATATTTTATTGGCATAAGAATTTCAAAGATGACAGAGAATCCATTGAAGATAATCAGCTAATTGACTATCCACTTCGATTAATACTCAACATTTATCAAGACAAGAGAATCGATCAGTTCTGTGATCATCGCTTAACAATAAGAAACATTATTAAACAATTTATATATTAAATGCTTCATCTGATTTAAAAGAACTTTAAATGCTGTGACACATCAAATTTCGAGTTGCTATCATAATTTTAAATTTGTTCTATTTGTCAATAAAGTGGCCAAAAAGGGCAGAGAAGAAGATACGCCCACTGGTTCATCCCTTACATATCAGGAACTTTACTCTAGTGGAAAAATCTAGACTGCATTCAATCTGGCAAATTCCACCCACACACCAATGGTACTCTGGAACATCTCCTGCAACTCTTCTGGAAATAAAATGTGACCGAAAATCTCAGACTACTTTGGCCAGATTCTCAAGTGGACATCTAAAATGTTTATCGTTTGAACGTGGTACAAAAAATTATCCCACTTGTAAAAAATGCTGTGACCATCCAGCCTTACCAAAACATATTCTTGCGTCAGACTTTCCTGGGAGGATTTATCCTCTGCTAGTCACCGACTTTCTAAATATCAACAATTTATTGGAGTTGATCTGACAAATGTCAGATCTTAATAATAAGAATAATAAATTTGTTCTTAAAACAAAGATATGATTCAAGTGCCCTGAGACACTTTCAGAAGATAATACTTTTTTTAAACACATTTATTACCTGTGTTGAAACTTGTGACATCCCTTGACACCAAAATAGTCTTAACCATAAATTGAATGGCTGTTTAAATATGAAACAGGACTGAAAATAACCACTCCAAAGTCATTGAAAATCAATGTAATGTAGACTGTTTTCTTTGAATTGTCGTGGTGTTGATATTATGTTTTTCTATTGTTAGAATAGATAGTCAATAGAATGTTTTGGGGCATTTGGGTGAAGGAATTCGTCGAAAACGAAATGAAATGTGGCGAGAAGAAGTTTGCACATTGGTAAAAGGTCTTCGATCACAGATATGATTATCCATGAATTTTTGACAAAACATTTAACAAATGAGGCCTTATGTATGCAAGTGCAATGTTCTTCAGGTTGGTTCTTTCCTGATATTTTTCTTAATCGTACTTTTTAAATTTCCTCATCGGGAATATCCTGTAAATTCCACCAATTCAATAAAAGAAAATTCGTGCCGAATTCTGAAAGCAATTTACAAAGACGATTTTAATGGTTGGTTTCGTGTCCATCGGAAGAAATAAAGATGACCATGAGTGTGCAGAATACAGCTGGCTATCTCTTGACGCTTTCGAAGTATAGACTCATCAAATATAGATGTTGAGCATGGGGAATTCCCCGAGCTGAGCTAGATATCTTAAAACGCCAGGGAAGCTCCTCGGAGGCAATGGCAACCCTTTTTTCATTTGAGAACATCTTAGATGATTTTAACCCACACTTTGATGATTTGAAAAACTTTGGTAGAAGTGTATGAAAATTAGAGAGGTATGTTTTAAAAAAGATAAAGAAAGTTTTAAATGAGCTATACTCTTTATTTCATAAAATTAATTCGAGTTTGCTTTTCTATCACTCTTATGTGAATACAGTTACTGGGAGTTCAAGTATGCCACTTACAAAGAATTCTTCAGAAGATAATTATTTGAATTTTTTATTTTTAATGCCTGGCCACTTACAATATTCCACCTATTTAGCACTACGAGGGGTGGAGGTTATGGGAACTCATTTATTGGGGCACCCAGTGGGTGTGCCATTGTTACCTCAAAGGTGAGTGGGTTTTAATAATTTAGAAGCTGGGACCAAACAATATACCTTCAAAATTGCCTTGCTACTCCTAGAGGAATCATTTAACATGTAAGACATTGTGATCATAACATATTTTACGTGGCTCAGCCACCATAAGTGGACATGATGAATCTTATATTGGGTTGGGATTCGAAATCACTATCTTCCGATTACGAGACAAACTAGTCCACCACGGACACATTATTTGCAAATTGACACAATGTTTTCACAAAATGTTTATCGTAAATTATGTATATAATTTCACGACCTGTCGGTTTCTCAAAGTATATTGCCGTACAATAATTAAAGCATACTAATTAGAATAAAACGTAGATACATTGTTTTAGGAATCAGTTCGCTTATATTTATTTAACCAATTCAAATCCACACACATACATATACCTTTCTATAAGCATTATTTTCTGATATTCCAAACAAGAAAGAGCTCACCTGCATAGATTTAATTATTTCACATAGACTTCTTAATTGTGCAACGATAAAAATGATGTTTCTTCAAAAATGTTTTGATGAAATAAGAGATACATTATGATTACAAATTTGATAAAAATAATTAAAAAGTAACAATGCATATCTGGTATAAAATAACTCATGTATTTTCTAATATTAAAAGAAAACGTGTGATTTTAGTTTCAGACTAACTGCTACAAAATTGAAAGAGAAGAAAAAAACCACCGTGCACATCCAAGTATTTAAAAAAAGACTAAAATATGCTTCCCAAGACTAAAAATGTTTATTATAAATCAGATTTTCCGAAAGCAATAAAGTTATATTCATAATCACTTTAAGCTAAATAATGCATATAAAACATGAAGTGTATTTTATTTCTTTTTTTAATGCATATGTAAAATTGTTTGGTATTATTTCTAATAAAGTTTTATACATTTCAACTACAACGTTAACTTAAATTGATTTATTATTACAGATTTGATAATAATGGTGTAGCTTAGGTTTTCCTTCACTTTTTAAAATTTACAATTTCAACACCCAATAGTATATAAATCCATAAAACTTATGTTGTATTCGTGAAGGAAATATGGATTATTTATTTTTTGACTGTATAGTTTCTTTTAGATAGTATGTAATTTAATTTTGATGTTTAAAATAGTTGATTAATTAATTTATTTATTACAAATGAAGCTTATTGTATGTATACATTATTTCTTAAAAGGAGCTTTAAATTAATTATTGTAAAATTTATTACTTAAATTTTATTCTCGATAACGTTTTTAAATAATATTTACCAAAATAGTATGCATGAAAATTTGAGATATTATTTTATCTTCATACAATCTTTATATAAAATCAAACGACATTAATAATGCTTATAAATATTAAGATACATTCTTATTATGATATTTCGAAAATTGACTACTGAATATTATGTAAATTTTAATTTTATGGTGAAACTATTCTTAAATTATTATGGCAACTGATGTTTTTGTAAAATAAGGTAAGTGAAGAAAATAAAGGTGTGCAAATATATGTGAATTAAAGTAACAATAAGATCATGCATTAAGTGGTATTACGAAATTGAAGATCAATATGTTGATAGATTACAAAATAATTAAATACGAATATTTACAATATAGTAATTTATCACTATTTTATTTAATTTTTTATAGTAATTATTTATTAATGAAAATAAGAATGATTATTAAAGACTCAAAACTACATACATTTTAAAACTTTATTTTAAATATTTCATTAAAAAAGGCCACTTTCATTGAAAACTTATTATTAATAAATAATTGAAAGAAAATTTTATAATTTTGATTTATAAAATGTAATTGGATATTTAAAGATAAAATTCACAAATGCTTGATATAATTTACAAATTACATAATTTTTTTAAAAAAAATCTTAAACTTTGGAAATATTTTTGCATTTTAAAATTATTTAGCTTATACACATTTGCGTACATTTCTCATTCTTTTGTTTAAATAGATAATACAATACAAAGTAAATTTATATATTTTTGTTTGTTTACATGATAAAAGTATAAATATTTTTAATGAGTAATTTGACATAAATTTCGCATTTTTTTTATTTAAAAGCACACTATTTTTACAATGGAGCAAAAATAATAGCAAAATTAAAAATAGTATTACCTAGCCAAATTAGGTACTTTTTACTACTTAATTTTCTTAGTAAAAATAAATATTGTTTTACTTGTTAGTGAATCACCTATCATTTATTCTTATTAATGATGCTAAAGCAATAGTATATAACAATACTTATTTGTAAGTACCAAAACAATATTAAAATAAAATCTATTTAAAATCGTAATATTTAGTACATTCTGTCCATGCATAAAAGATAGTTCAAAATGAGCAGCAGAAAGTATAGCAAACAAATGGGTTTTATTGATTATTGTTACTCATCTCATTTCATTTCATTTCATTGTTTTTAATTCTAATTTTGCTAAAGCATAGTATATCTAAATAAAAAGTCACGAAAATTCACAAATACTTATTTCCATGAAGTATTTTTAATTTCACAGATTAATAAGTTTCCGTACATAAGTTATGAATTTATAAATTTAGAATGAATGCAAAGATTTAAAATCAAAAATTTTCTTATTAATATCCAAAATCTAAAATTAAAAAATAGATAATCATTGAGAACAAAGATTTCTGAAATTCTTTCAATAAAAGGTTATTTTGCACAATTTACTAATGCATTGAGATTATTTAAACGATTTGGTAGTCTCATAAAATAATATTAAACTTATTTCTTATAATAGGTGCTGAACTTCTTGATTTGTAATATAAAGTTTGTATGACAAAAAATAAAAAAGACTATTAACATCGTATACTGATGCAATTATTGGTCACGGAAAATTTTGGGAAATTTAGTAGTAATAATAAAATTTAATAATTAATTATATGCATAAAATACATATAGATATTCAATAAAAATGAATAGCATCTATAACTTTTGACATATTTTAATAACAATGATATTATCATTATAATAAAGCAGCTATTTGTGATAGTGTTTAATAAGTAAAGTTTTGCTCATTACAAATGCCCAGGCAATTGGGTATTGCGTCATTATGTTAATGACCACACAATATCTCTTTACGGTCTAAAAACACGAATGTGCAACATGAGTCTAAATGAGAAACATCAAATATTTGACATTCCCAAAACAAAAGACCAAAATGTGAATGACAAAATTTTAGCATATGTGGATAAGCTGGCAAACAGTTATGTCTAACAGTCACTCGGAAAAGTGACACAGTTGCTTTCTTGAATGAGTCTGGAATTTTTTTAGTTCCCTACCGACAGAACAAGCAGCGCTTATTATTTTTTTCCTAAACATACATCTTGGCTTGGCGACCTCTTTCCTCCTTTATTTCTAATTTTTACTTTTACTAAATTTTTAAACATATTTTCTTAATCTCTATTCTATCATTGCATTTGAAAAGAAAGCATAAATACAGACACAGACATGCGCAACAAAACTTCTGACAGAGAAATTCCTTTTTATTAATATGATAAAATCGCTTTAATTAAAAAAAAAAACTCTAGTGACCAGTGCTTCAATACTAGTAAAAATATTTTCCACATAATAAAAAGGCAACTTGAAAGAAATTTTCAACCTTTTATTTACAGTTTAAAAAATTTAGTTTTCATGCATTTATCCCTCGAACTGTTGAACCGAAGGCAAGAACGGTAACCATTCAGCGTCCAGCTCGGTGATTTAATAATAGAATACAGAAGATCCAGATGAATTCAATCAAATGTATTGGCCTAGAATACCACTGTTACTAAAAAATAATAAGTAGAAAAAAGGGATTCAATTCTATTTTCAAACATTTTTTTAATTTTAAAAATTTTTAAATATAAATAATATATGTAATACTGTAATATACTGTAATGACTAATACTGTAATGACTGTATACTGTAATACTGTTATTACTGTAATGATTGCTTTATTATGCTAGTTTGTTTAACAATATTTGATCAATTATAATGATATTCGAGCAACAATGGCTAAATTATGGTTGTATGAGTTGTTCACGGTTTTAACATAAATGCTAACGCATGACTATCTTAATGCAGGATAGAGATTATGTCTAAAAAGATTATCCAGTTTAATAAAAATCTCTAAAAAGTAGCAAATGGTTAGAGATTTTCTAGAAAGCGAATTCTTTGATTTTCGTAATTCACTTATTTGCTTCAATTGTATATTGTTAGGGATTTACAAACATTATTATTATCATTATTTGTATTTGTATTGAAATATCTCGGGCAGTTTAGAAATACGCAATTTAGGCGTATTGTACGTTAAAAACGGCATTTGTAATGACTTGGTGACTTGACAACCTTTTGGCGAAATTCTCAGCGACTTGGCGGGAAATTGATATTTCTGGAAAAATCCAGCTCTAAAGATGAACCCACCAGAAACTTGGCGAAACTGTTATATTTCTACGCTAAGTCAGGTATAAATACCACTGCTCGGCACAGAAGACTAGCATAGAGGAAATGACCTCAATAGTTAAAAGTCTTAAAACCAGAAAGGTCCCAGGTGCTGACAAAGTTTCTAATAATGATAACAAATATACCAAGAAATTTCCTAAATAATCTATTTAAGATTTATAATAATGGTCTCAAAATATCCTATTTCCCTACTATCTGGAAAAATGCTTCAATCATTCTGTTTCCCAATTCTGTAAAAAACCCAAGAATAGCAGAAAATTATCGACCGATAAACCTGCTCCCCACTCTCGGGAAAATGTTCGAAAAAATAATCTACAATAGAATGAAAATATATTTCGAATTACTACCTACTCAGCAATATGGGTTCAGAAAAAAAGCTTTCTACAGTCAAAGAACTACTCAGAATCACGGAAATTATCGGACAGAATTTACATAAAAACCTCCATACAGCTATGCTAATGTTGGACGTTTCAAGGGCATTCGATCGCTTTTGGCATAAAGTCTTAATACATAAACTAATACAATTTCAGATGAATCCAGACATTCTCTTAATAATTTACTCTATCTTAAATAACATATTCTTTATAGTCTTTCACAACACAGAAACATCACTCACTTTAAGCATAAAAGCAGGGGTACCACAAGGAAGCATCCTCGGTCCAATCTTAAATCTTTTTTATATTCGCGACTTCCCAACAACAGAAGACTAAAATAGCCTTTTATGCAGACGACACAGCAATCCTGGCTGAATCAAGCAATATCAATTATGCAATTCATAAAATACGGATAGCATTAAGGGAAATTGAAAATTGGTGCATTAATTGGAGAGTTGCAATCAACGCATAAAAATCACTACTAATAATATTTAAAAGGAAAAAGAGAAATAAAATCAAGCATAGAAATAATAACAAATTATTCTTGCTCGATAAAGAAATACCGCAAGTAAATACAGCCAAGTATCTGGGATTAACTGTGAAAAATAAATTGACATGGACAATAACCACATTAATCAAGTTATCACCAAAGCCACTAAAGCATATGGTAGCATTAAAGCAATTATAGGAAAACAATCAAAGCTGTTATTAAAATTAAAACGCCTCTTCTCTACATCTCAATGATAAGACCTATTATAACCTATGCATCCCCAGTATGGAACAATATTAGTAAAGCAAATCAACGAAAACTACAAATTTTCCAACAAAAAATGCTTAGATATATTACAAATGCTCCATATTATATTAGAAATAAAAATAATGCCAAGGACCTCAAAATAGATGATATTTTAGCGCACTTAAATAAATTAAACAAAAACTTTTATAAGAAAGCAAAAAATTGCGAAGCAGTAAATTTTAAAGTGGTCTTCAATTATGAATATTTAAGCGAAGATAAATATAGACTAATAGAAAAGCATTTTCTTAGTGAAAATAGATAGTTTCTCAATGTACATACTGTATATATAGATTCTATTTCTTTAGTATTATATTATAACCCAGAAAAAGTTCTTATTTCATTTATTATAACCCAGAAATGCCTTTATTTCCTATACAGCTATCAATTTAACTTAGGAAATCTTTGCAATTAAAAACCACGCCCTCCTCAACGCTGATTGGTTAACATAACAATTTTTTAAAACTTTCACCAAAGATTTTCCTATATGGAACGACAGCGGATGTAGGAGTAAAGGCCTACTACGCAGGCCGAAACTCTGAGCACAACAGATCCAAGAGTGAAGATGATCAATTTTGAATGTTATATTAGTGCATAGAATCTGTTGTCTGTCTCAGGTATTAGAGACTTTTGTGATTGGAAGCTATTTCCTATTGCATTAGCTGAATTGGAGCTATGTATTTGTAATTTCTACAGTAAATTGTTTTACAGTATATTAATAAAATATTTGTAGTTTCTTCTGTATTTCTTGAATTTGCTACGAATAAAAGTCTTGTGAGTTTTAAGAGATTGTTTCATCGAGTGTCAACCAGCACGAACCTTGAAGTGCGGTATAATATTGTTACAAATTTTTAAATAATGATTATATTTGTCTTAAAATATCTCAGACAGATCAGAAATTCTCACATTTTGGGCAAAAATTGCGGTATTTAGACGTGTTGTAGTTTAAAAGCGGATTTCCTAATGATTTGGCGACTTGGCGACAGTTGGCGACATTCTTGGCGACTTGGCGACGGTTGGCGAGATTCTTGGCGACTTGGCGAGAAATCGATACTTCTGGAAACATCCATCACCTAAGCTCTAGGACCAATATTTTCCGAGATAGCCTAGAAGCTTCCAGAGCCTTGGCGAAATTAGTAGATTTCTCCGCCAAGTCAGGTATAAATACCGCAGCCCGACATGGAATAGTAATAGAGTTTTTGTGAAGACAGTCAGTGAGTGAAGACGATTAGTTGTGACTGCTAGTTGTTCTCTGTCTGAGGTATTTGAGACCTGTGATTGGAAGCTATTTCCTATTGTATCTGACGAATTGTAGCTGTATAATTGCGATTGTTACAGCGGGAATTTCGTTTATCTAGTGAAGTTTTTACGAATAAAAGTCTTGTGTTCATTAAGTGGTCGCTTTATTCAACTCTCAATCAACACGAACCCGTGGAGCTCGGTACAACTGGTGTCAGAATCGGGGTTGAAGAGTTGATGCAGCGTGTCACAAGAAAAATGGATATGGATTTAATGAAAAGTCTTCTTGAAAAATTAGCGGAGCAGATGGCTGAGATGAAAGCTGGACAAGAAGATATGAAAACCGAGATGAAAGCTGGACAAGAAGAGATGAAAGCTAGACAAGAAGAGATGAAAGCTGGACAAGAAGAGATGAAAGCTGGACAAGAAGAGATGAAAGCTAGACAAGAAGTGATGAAAGCTGGACAAGAAGAGATGAAAGCTAGACAAGAAGAGATGAAAGCTGGACAAGAAGAGATTAAAACCGAGATGATGAAAGAGATAAAATCTGGACAGGAGGAACTTAAGAAGGACATTGTAAGTGTTAAAGAAGAATTCTCCAACATCATTCAGGAGAAGATGAATGCAATGGAAGATAAGGTAACTTCAGTTGAAACTAAAGTTCTGGAAATAGAAGAAAACGTTGAAGAAGCATTAGACAATATGAATAAGAAGATTGAAAGCTTGGAGAAGCAAATATCAAACAAACATGAGGAACCCAACGGGACATTTGTGCCTTCCCTAGCCAATATTAAACTCTCAACATTTGATGGGAAATCATCCTGGCAAGTATACAAGACCCAGTTTATGATGGTAGCGGAAGCTAATGGATGGAATCCCCGAGCCCAAGCTTTTCACCTGGCGGCTTCTTTAAGAGGAGACGCGGCTGACATCCTCGAGACGCTTCCGGAGGAGCAGAGGCACGATTTCCAAGCCCTATCGAGTGCGCTTGAGCTGCGGTTTGGAGATAAGTGCACTAAAGAATATAGCAGACTACAGTTAAAGTCCCGCTATCAAAAAGCGGGTGAAAGTCTTCAAGAATTGGCTGCCGATATTCAGCGACTTTCCCATCTAGCATTTTCAAACTGCCCAGCTGAGACACGTCAAGATCTGGCTCTCCATCACTTCATCGATAGTGTGAGGGATCCGGAGATACAGAAAACACTTAGACTCGCCGATGTCAAAGATATTGGATCTGCCCTAGTCTACGCACATAAGATAGAAGCTGCCCAGCAGGCCGCGCGTAAAGACCGGCACTCAATCAGAGCCGTCTCTACTACTGATACGGACTATGATCTCAGAAAGCAAATCGAAGATCTGCGGCGAAAATTCCGTAACTTGGAATTGAGTAAAGTTAGCAGAAACAAGAAAATTCAGTGTTGGACTTGCGGTGCAGTCGGACACGTTCAGAGAGACTGCCCGAAACGAAAAGATGGTGGAAATGATCTTCCACCACAGCAGGGAAACTAATATGTGGCCATCTCGCGGGGCGGAGATGTCCAGAGAGTCAGAAGCCCCATTTCAAATTGTTTCAAATTTCTTCCGTAAGTGGCGGTGACAATGGACTTTTCGTTATGGGACATGTCAACGAAGTTCCCTGTAGAATGATAATCGACACTGGAGCCAACGTAACTATCATTAGGACAGATTTGGCCCGCAAACTTAGTGAGAAACTCATCTGGACGCCGCCCTGCATTACCCTCCAAACTGTGACAGGCGACAAGATTAAAGTGCATGGAAAAGTAAATCTAAACATTGCATTTGGTAATGCTGTGTACCATCATATGGCATATGTCGCTGATATAAATGACGAATTTATTCTCGGATTGGACTTTCTCAAAGAAAACCATTTCAAGTTAGATTTTAAAAATAATGAACTACACTCATGTTCTGAAGACATAGCGATTTTTAAGACGAAATATTCAGATATTAAAACAGTCCATCATATAACTGCAAAGAGTGAAACAACATTACCACCAAGAACTGAGACAATAGTTTGCGGAGCTCTTTCAGAAGATAATAATTTTCATTATGGATTGACTGAATATCCAGATTCCGACAATAGCGTTAAAGGAGTACTAGTGGCTTCTTCACTCGTCGACCTTTCACGAAATGTAATCCCAGTAAGAGTTGCTAATCTAAGTAATAAGGTAAAACTTATAAAAGAAGGAGAAGTGCTAGCGACTTGCACTCCAGTGACCTGTATTAACCGAAATTGTCAAGTCACACTATCTGAGCCTCCTGACACTCTAATTAATGAACTCCTACAGAGAGCAGAGTTAGATGATAAGCAGAGGAATGCTGCAAGAAATTTATTATTAGAATTCGGAGATCTCTTTTCCAAGAAATCAGATGATGTTGGGCGAACCAAATTGACGCAACACCGAATCAATACAGGAAATCATCCACCCATTAAACAACATCCGAGAAGATTGCCATTCGCTAAGCAGGAAGAGGTGGATAATCTTCTGATGGAAATGCAGCAGAATGACATTATTGAGCCATCAGAGAGTCCTTGGGCTTCGCCTATTGTTTTAGTTCGGAAGAAAGATGGTTCTATTCGATTCTGCGTTGACTATCGTCGGTTAAACAACATCACTAAAAAAGATAGTTACCCTCTTCCTAGGATTGACGATACACTTGATGCTTTATCCGGAAAACAATGGTTTTCGACTTTGGATCTCAAGAGTGGTTATTGGCAAGTAGAGATACATCCTGAGGATCGAGAAAAGACTGCATTCACCACAGGACAAGGACTTTGGCAGTTCAAGGTTATGCCATTTGGGCTTTGCAATGCACCTGCAACGTTTGAGCGCCTGATAGAGACAGTATTACGAGGACTTTCCTACGAAGCCTGTTTGGTATATTTGGACGATATCATTATTGTAGGGCGCACATTCGAAGACCATTTAAGAAACATCCGAAAGGTGCTGGAAAAATTAAAAATGGCCAACCTGAAGCTGAATCCTTGCAAATGTAATTTATTCCGACGTGAAGTAAGCTATCTGGGACACATTATCTCTGCTGAAGGTGTAAGAACAGATCCTGAAAAGATCTCCGCAGTTAAGGACTGGAGTCGTCCAAAAGATGTCCACCAATTAAGAAGTTTTCTTGGACTATGCACATATTACAGGAAATTTGTTAAGGGTTTTTCAAGTATTGCCAGACCTCTTCACAAGTTGACAGAAGTTAAACAGAGATTTCTATGGACAGATGAATGTGAGAAAGCTTTTAAACAACTGAAGGAGGCGTTGACATCTTCGCCCGTTCTTGCATATCCCCAGCCCGAAAAATTATTCATTTTAGATACGGATGCCAGCAACGAAAATATCGGAGCTGTTTTGTCGCAGGAAATTGATGATAAAGAATATGTCATTTCTTATTGGAGTAAATGCCTATCAAAACCGGAGCGGAATTATTGTACAACCAGGAAGGAATTGCTGGCAATCGTCAAAGCAATAGAACATTTCCACCATTATCTCTATGGAAGAAAGTTCTTGCTCCGGACAGATCATGCATCTTTAACCTGGCTTTTAAATTTTAAAAATCCAGAAGGACAGGTAGCCAGATGGATTCAACGACTCCAGGAGTTTGACTTTGAAATACGTCATCGCAAAGGAAGTCTTCATGGAAATGCTGATGCACTATCAAGGAAGCCGTGTAATGAAAGCTGCCGATATTGTTCTAGAGTAGAGAAGAACTATCAGCTGATAAATACTTCGGTACGCCAAGTTACTGTTTCACCTCCATCAAAGCCAGACCCATGGAGTGATGAAGGACTTAGGGAAGCCCAAAAAGAAGACCCAGATATAAATCCAATTCTTGAATTGAAAGAATCTTCTAGTATGAGACCAAGTTGGCAGGATATCTCCACCTACAGTCCTGCTACTAAGCAATATTGGGCTCTTTGGGACTCACTCCATATAAGAAATGGTGTCTTATACAGGAAATGGGAGTCCGATGATGGACGTAATTTCAAATGGCAGCTTGTTCTTCCAAAATCAAGAATTTCAGATGTTTTGAAAGAATTGCACAGTAGCTCAACTGGAGGCCACTTCGGAGTAATGAAAACTCTACAGAAAGTTCGAGAACGCTTCTATTGGAGCAAAACGAGACAAGATGTAGAGAAATGGTGCCAATCTTGTGATGACTGTGCGGCACGTAAAGGACCAAAGAAACGTAGCCGAGGAAGGTTGCAGCGGTACAACGTAGGAGCACCTTTTGAGCGAATAGCATTAGACATTTTGGGTCCTTTACCACGATCTTCAAATGGCAACAAATACATACTAGTTGTCATGGACTACTTTACTAAGTGGCCTGAAGCGTTTGCAATCCCCGATCAAGAGGCGACAACAGTAGCCGAAATTCTAGTGCAGCAATGGGTTTCCAGATTCGGCACTCCCTTACAAATTCATTCTGATCAAGGAACAAATTTCACCTCTGTTGTGTTTAAAGGAATGTGTCAAATTCTCGGAATAGACAAGACGCAGACCACGCCACTACACCCACAATCGGACGGCATGGTAGAGAGGTTTAACAGAACCATCTTGAATAATCTCTCAGTTATGGTTTCCAGAAATCAGCAAGATTGGGATTTGAAGCTACCGCTGTTTCTGCTTGCATATCGCAGTGCTGTCCATGAGACTACCGGATATACTCCTTCACAGATGCTCTTTGGTCGCGAACTTCGTCTCCCTTGTGATCTTCAGTTTGGTCGTCCACCGGATACATCTTCATCGCCAGAGGAATACCTTCGAGACCTTCAGGCACGTCTTGAAGATGTCCATAACTTCGCTCGAGACCGAATCAACCTGACGACCGAAAGAATGAAGACAAGGTATGACACAAGAGCGACAGGACATGAATTTCAAGAAGGTGACAAAGTTTGGTTGTGGAACCCGATTCGACGTAAAGGACTTTCTCCAAAGTTGCAAGCCAACTGGGAAGGTCCCTACACAGTCCTAAAAAGACTGAACGACGTCGTGGTTCGTATACGAAAATCATCTTCTTCAAAACCAAAGGTAGTACATTATGATAGATTAGCTCCTTATCGTAATGTAGAGTAAAAATTAGTAGACCATGGTCTCTTTGTAAATAGTATAGATAATTTTAATCTTTTCTATTTTCTTGTATTTTTAGATGCTTGTGTATGTAATGTGCTCTGTATCCTCTTGCAATGTAAATTCTCTTATATTAAATTTGGCCTCCTATCAGGGGATTGTACTGCCCGGGACGTGCAGTCCTTGAGAGGGGGGCAATGTTACAAATTTTTAAATAATGATTATATTTGTCTTAAAATATCTCAGACAGATCAGAAATTCTCACATTTTGGGCAAAAATTGCGGTATTTAGACGTGTTGTAGTTTAAAAGCGGATTTCCTAATGATTTGGCGACTTGGCGACAGTTGGCGACATTCTTGGCGACTTGGCGACGGTTGGCGAGATTCTTGGCGACTTGGCGAGAAATCGATACTTCTGGAAACATCCATCACCTAAGCTCTAGGACCAATATTTTCCGAGATAGCCTAGAAGCTTCCAGAGCCTTGGCGAAATTAGTAGATTTCTCCGCCAAGTCAGGTATAAATACCGCAGCCCGACATGGAATAGTAATAGAGTTTTTGTGAAGACAGTCAGTGAGTGAAGACGATTAGTTGTGACTGCTAGTTGTTCTCTGTCTGAGGTATTTGAGACCTGTGATTGGAAGCTATTTCCTATTGTATCTGACGAATTGTAGCTGTATAATTGTGATTGTTACAGCGGGAATTTCGTTTATCTAGTGAAGTTTTTACGAATAAAAGTCTTGTGTTCATTAAGTGGTCGCTTTATTCAACTCTCAATCAACACGAACCCGTGGAGCTCGGTACAACTGGTGTCAGAATCGGGGTTGAAGAGTTGATGCAGCGTGTCACAAGAAAAATGGATATGGATTTAATGAAAAGTCTTCTCGAAAAATTAGCGGAGCAGATGGCTGAGATGAAAGCTGGACAAGAAGATATGAAAACCGAGATGAAAGCTGGACAAGAAGAGATGAAAGCTAGACAAGAAGAGATGAAAGCTGGACAAGAAGAGATGAAAGCTGGACAAGAAGAGATGAAAGCTAGACAAGAAGAGATGAAAGCTGGACAAGAAGAGATGAAAGCTAGACAAGAAGAGATGAAAGCTGGACAAGAAGAGATTAAAACCGAGATGATGAAAGAGATAAAATCTGGACAGGAGGAACTTAAGAAGGACATTGTAAGTGTTAAAGAAGAATTCTCCAACATCATTCAGGAGAAGATGAATGCAATGGAAGATAAGGTAACTTCAGTTGAAACTAAAGTTCTGGAAATAGAAGAAAACGTTGAAGAAGCATTAGACAATATGAATAAGAAGATTGAAAGCTTGGAGAAGCAAATATCAAACAAACATGAGGAACCCAACGGGACATTTGTGCCTTCCCTAGCCAATATTAAACTCTCAACATTTGATGGGAAATCATCCTGGCAAGTATACAAGACCCAGTTTATGATGGTAGCGGAAGCTAATGGATGGAATCCCCGAGCCCAAGCTTTTCACCTGGCGGCTTCTTTAAGAGGAGACGCGGCTGACATCCTCGAGACGCTTCCGGAGGAGCAGAGGCACGATTTCCAAGCCCTATCGAGTGCGCTTGAGCTGCGGTTTGGAGATAAGTGCACTAAAGAATATAGCAGACTACAGTTAAAGTCCCGCTATCAAAAAGCGGGTGAAAGTCTTCAAGAATTGGCTGCCGATATTCAGCGACTTTCCCATCTAGCATTTTCGGACTGCCCAGCTGAGACACGTCAAGATCTGGCTCTCCATCACTTCATCGATAGTGTGAGGGATCCGGAGATACAGAAAACACTTAGACTCGCCGATGTCAAAGATATTGGATCTGCCCTAGTCTACGCACATAAGATAGAAGCTGCCCAGCAGGCCGCGCGTAAAGACCGGCACTCAATCAGAGCCGTCTCTACTACTGATACGGACTATGATCTCAGAAAGCAAATCGAAGATCTGCGGCGAAAATTCCGTAACTTGGAATTGAGTAAAGTTAGCAGAAACAAGAAAATTCAGTGTTGGACTTGCGGTGCAGTCGGACACGTTCAGAGAGACTGCCCGAAACGAAAAGATGGTGGAAATGATCTTCCACCACAGCAGGGAAACTAATATGTGGCCATCTCGCGGGGCGGAGATGTCCAGAGAGTCAGAAGCCCCATTTCAAATTATTTCAAATTTCTTCCGTAAGTGGCGGTGACAATGGACTTTTCGTTATGGGACATGTCAACGAAGTTCCCTGTAGAATGATAATCGACACTGGAGCCAACGTAACTATCATTAGGACAGATTTGGCCCGCAAACTTAGTGAGAAACTCATCTGGACGCCGCCCTGCATTACCCTCCAAACTGTGACAGGCGACAAGATTAAAGTGCATGGAAAAGTAAATCTAAACATTGCATTTGGTAATGCTGTGTACCATCATATGGCATATGTCGCTGATATAAATGACGAATTTATTCTCGGATTGGACTTTCTCAAAGAAAACCATTTCAAGTTAGATTTTAAAAATAATGAACTACACTCATGTTCTGAAGACATAGCGATTTTTAAGACGAAATATTCAGATATTAAAACAGTCCATCATATAACTGCAAAGAGTGAAACAACATTACCACCAAGAACTGAGACAATAGTTTGCGGAGCTCTTTCAGAAGATAATAATTTTCATTATGGATTGACTGAATATCCAGATTCCGACAATAGCGTTAAAGGAGTACTAGTGGCTTCTTCACTCGTCGACCTTTCACGAAATGTAATCCCAGTAAGAGTTGCTAATCTAAGTAATAAGGTAAAATTTATAAAAGAAGGAGAAGTGCTAGCGACTTGCACTCCAGTGACCTGTATTAACCGAAATTGCCAAGTCACACTATCTGAGCCTCCTGACACTCTAATTAATGAACTCCTACAGAGAGCAGAGTTAGATGATAAGCAGAGTAATTATATGTTTTTTCTGCTTCTCTCATACAATGCATTTCTAAACCACTATCATTTTAAAAGAGGATGTTTATACTGATCATATGCAAAGAAATGTATCTTTCTATCCATAATAAATTAATCAATGAGTAAGAAATTTCT
This sequence comes from Latrodectus hesperus, assembly GCA_037975125.1. NCBI lineage: Eukaryota > Metazoa > Arthropoda > Arachnida > Araneae > Theridiidae > Latrodectus > Latrodectus hesperus. Next base: position 35,783,965 of record CM075855.1, read on the forward strand.
TATCAATTAATAAATTAATCACATGCAAAGAAATTTACCATTATACCAATTAATAATATAATTTGATCTTTTCTTCAGCAAAATATTCAGCAATAGATTAGATAATATTTATATTATACCCACATCAAACTTTGTTCTAGTCTTTTTTCTCTAAATGTTTCGAAAATATCATGAAATTCAGTAAAAAATGAAGCTACATAATGAATTCTTATTTATTTATTAACTTTGATTAATTTCGATAATAAGCATTGATTTTTATATTTTGTTATAGTAAAAAGTTATTCTAGTTGCAATTTTAACATTAAAATTTAAGATACAGTTGTATTTGCAGCAAAAGAAATATGCATATTTTCCAATGATAAACATTGGAAGCAACAATAATATATACGTTTTATTTTATTCTAGCAGAATATTGAAAAATTAAGCTATACTTCTTAATATTAAATAATAGGAAAATACTACCGCAAAGAAATGAAAATAACTTTTTGAAAGTTAAACATCGTTCAATATTGAATGTCGAATAATTTATATGGTAAATTAAAAACGAAGTTACACAGTGACCTGTTTATCAATAATTATCAGACTAATAAATGGGAGCTCTAAAATATAAATTATTTGATTACTATGTTGTTGCAATTTTCTTCATTAAATTTACTAATGCTCCCTTTGCCAAGAAAATTGTAAAAGTGAAATCATCCAACCGAGTTAAGAATGTGTTTGTATATTTCGCATAAAAAATTACCAATCTAGAAAAGTTAGATTATCAATAAACATACCATAATTGTCTGTAAACTTACCAAACTAAAGCATTTTCTTCTTTAGTGTTGACGCATGAAGCTGTTGTCCTAAGAAATCGCGTGACAAATGATGTACTTTCAGAGAGATAATTCGCTTTCATTACGAATATTCAACTTATTTAATCTTAAAAGCATTTTGTGAAACAGAGTTAGGATAGTTTAACATCCTGAGGGCAGAATTTAATGAAATTAGTGCATACTATTAGAAATGAACGCTGTGGTTATATTACCCTAGAAAAATAATCTTAAGTAAATTGAGATAATGACAACAATGACTTAAATTTTTTGTGGTAGACTTTTATGAATTTTGTCAGAGAAATAAGAGTAAAGTTGTAGCAATTACATTAAATTAAAAAATTAAATATTTTTAAAACTATTTTCTAGTAAAATCGAGCGTTCACTTAAAGTGACACGTATCAACAATTAGTATTAATAAGTTACAATAATTATCAACAGTTAAAAGCTATTACGATTTTTGTATTAAAAACAAATTCGATAGTAAAGTTATGTTGTGATCAAGTATATAATAGAGCGTTTAAACTTCTGTAGTTGATTATTCCTTATAGTTATAAGCAATTAGAGTTAAAACTTGATTTCTTAGTTAAATATTTGTAAATTCTAATTATATGTTTTACAAGACTTAAAAGAACTATTCTAAATTAAATATTTTTACTTTTATAATGAACTATGTATTAGTAATTAATAAATTAAAGAAGTAAATAGAGAATTATTTTCAGTAATGAATTTTCTAAATGGGATGTATTTCAATAATTACATTGATATTATCTGGTGAAACTAAAATCTTCTTAAGTTTCGGAATATATTTGCAAAATTCCGAAAATGTTATTTTTAGATATGAAACATTAAAATTATTATTCAGTATGTTTTTGGTATGAGAAAAAACTATGCAATCAATCTATTTTGTGTAAATTATCTATTAATTACAATAACATTATTTAGTGATTTTAAAAATACAAAGAAGTAGGTTTTAATAAAGATATAAAGTTTAAAAAGTACTTGGTAACAATAATTACAGAATAACTTTCTACTGAAATATAGATTTCTTTCTTATTTTAAATATTTAATATCTTGAATCTTTTTTATTATTATTAAGGTAAAAATTTATTGCTTTATTTCATGTTTATGTAAATTAATTTCATAAAAAAATGTTTGAATACATTATGCCTGAAATTTTTTTTATTTAATCTGAATAAAGCATATGAATTACTATATTTAATGGCAAATGTTCTTTATTTATTTTTTCTGTTATTATTTTTTTTATTTTGAACTATTTTGAACATTTAATTTTTAATATTTATTCATTCTTTTCTATTTACTGAAAGACATAAGCTTTTCACTTTATATTCAAAGGGATAATACTCAAGAATATTAAGTGCTGGAAAGAATAGAATAATAACTGAACAATAGCTAACAGAATAATAACAGAATAAAAGAATAGAATAATAGCTAACAGAATAATAGATGAGAAAAGAAATAACAGAAGTGTGAAAGTTTTCACTGTGTAATGAATATGTTGTCAAAAGTTTTTCAGAATTTCATAAATTTTTAATAAAATTACCATTTTAAAAGAAATTTTGAAAATTTTCATAAAAATTTAACAATACTAGGTTAAATTTATTTTCCAATATTCAATTATATATACATAAAAGAATTCAACAATAGATAGTAAATCACTATTAAACATTTTTAATATATAAATAATATATAACCACAAAATTGAAGTAATATATTTCAAACAAAATTTGATTTGATTTGATGTTGTTGAAATTGTAATAAGAAATGATTTTATTTGATTATACATCTAGAAAAATCTATGGTATCTTATGATCTAGATTCAAATCTCAAGATGAAATAAATCGACAAATTGTGTGTTCCGTAATAACACAAATAAATGAATTAAAAATTTTGTATTTACGAAATACTTAAAATTAAATTCGATTAATCTTAATAAATTCTGGGTAGCCAAAACCGGAAGGAATTTATTTCAGTATTTAAAAAAAATAACCCATTATTAGACCCAGACTCCGGTAATTATTGATGAAATCATCCATTAGTGGTACAGCTGTCGTGACTTATTTTGACGTATTTCCAATCGTTTTATAATGCTAGCTAAACTATCCTTTGTGGACCAAATTTCGCCAAATCCATCAAATACTCAAGAAAAAAATGCGTCGTTTTGTAGCCTACAACCTTATAACACGATTCTTTAGAGTTTATCATGGCATGGAGTACCTATTATCCACAATAAATATACGAATAATCCAAGCGACTACGTTTCAGTGCCTCCTACTTAACAGAAAAAATTTATACTAAACGCTCCACTAAACAAAACACGTTCTTGCGCTCGTCGGAGCAGAAAAATACCTGACCAACTGCCCATGTTTGTCTGTAGAGCATCATTTATACTTTGTCAGCCGAGATGAATAAATTATAGTGATATTAGTAATGAAATTTAATGCTTTTTTAATTTAAATGCTTATTTAATAAACAGGAAATAACATTTCCACACATTTAAAAGACTATATGAAACATAAATAATGTAAAATAAATAATTTATTTATTAAACTCTTATTTAAATTGCGATTGTTACTGCATTAAATATTTATATTATTATTTAATTTATAGCTACAAATGAATTATAGCTGTAAATTAAATATTTTATTAATTCATTTGTAGCTGTATTTTGTTTCCACCATTTTATTAACAGTTGAGGATTTTAATGAAAATTATAATGAAATAAATATTCATTAATTTAATAAATAACTAATATATCAAAAGATTTCAATAAATATATTCATAAATTTTTTTAAAATTAATTTTGTTAATATATTTATCAACACTTTTTTAGAGTTTATATTAGAGTTAATAATAAATTATATGAGCATATTTTAATAAAATTTCATATGCTAAATATTATTTTACCACGAGAAAATATTTTAAAATTGAGATCAATCGAAGATAATCAGATTTTTGTGAAAATGTTTTTAAACTTTTGAAGCATTGTAATAAATCACACTACTTTTTTCTACGATTATTCATTTGGTTCTATATATACTTGTGTTGATGATATTTTATGTATAATAATGTAAATACAGTTAAAAACAATTGTTGAATATTTAAATTCTAAACATCAAAAGATGTTAAAGAAATATATTAATTTTGATAATTTGGACAGGCAATAATTTAAAATTTATTGCTTTTAAACCAATAAATTGTTTTGTATTTCTTTCTTTCTCTATTTGTGCACATATATTCAGAAAAGTACATGGAAAAGGAATATTATATTTTAAAAAAGTATGGCAATTAAGCAAATCTGTTTTTAGCTGTAAAATTGTTTTTGAAATAGAAGTAAAACGTTGACACATTTGAGAGTATTCTAAGTCTTCCTTACTAATTTTGTTTGAATTTAATTTCAATTATTTATTTTATTCATTTAATGATATATTTTAAAATTTTAATCAATATCATGTTTACAGAAATTCACTCTCTTATTATACTTACTTTGTAAATGTATTGAAAACATTTTACGAACTAGGTAAATGTTATAGTCGGAATTGAGGGACTATTTGGCGAAATTATTTACAAAGATACAGTAAAAAAATAATTAAATGTATAAAACACGATTGCTAAATAGTAATGTGTTTGTTTTATTCTTTGAATCTTAAAACAAATATGCACATACATTTCTAGGTTGAAATTTTAAAAGTTTATCTTAAAGTTGTAGCAAACTATTTGGTGAAAAACGATGACATGTTAAATTGTAGATCATCAATGTACAATAATAGATTGCAATTATTTATTTAACTACAACTAAAATCTGCCAAGAATTTGTGAGGTAACTGAATGATATATTTAACCTTTACTGATAAGATTTTATAATTTTTTATTACCTATCTCTACTTTATTCCAATTAATAATAAAATTAGGAATACTGATGAGGAAATAAAAACAATAATGATGAGATTTCAGTACTTTTTCAAATAAAGAACAAATATTTCATTTTTGTCTCATTGTGCTTTTCATAGCTGTTAATGAGATAATTTATGACTTTTATATTGTATCTTTGAAACGCAAATCTTTATTTTTTAAGTCTCATAATAATTCTTGATAAATAGAAGACACATGTAACTATAAAATCGCATTATTTCCTAGATTAGTTCACACAATTACTTTGACAAAATGAGAATTCTAATATGTTTCAGTCGGACAATGATTGGGTTTCCTCCAGACAATGATGAATTTGATTATGATCATCTGATGATGATCAAGTTTACTTTTAAAATATTTCCCATTTCGACTGTTGATGCACTATATCATTCTGCATCAAGCTAAAGCAGCATTCCAATAAATTATGCAAGACAATTCGGTGAAGGGAAAATTATGGACTAGCTGTTGATTTCTAGCTTTTATAATCAGAATATTATGTGGCTTGATTGTGAAGCAGTAGTTAAAGGGAAAACACACTTTGATTCAAAAATAAAAATATTTTGAGTCCTTAATACAATAAATTTAAATTCAAGGAATTTTAAAATACCACTTATTAAATTAGGCCACAATTTTATGAAATTTAATCCATAACACAAATAGAAATCAATTATTTATCCTTAATGATTTAATCAAAATGAAATTGCAGTTATTGTAAAAGAAAAGAGTGATATTCTCCATCATTCAAAGTTAAATATCTTCGAGTTTAAACAATATAAATTTAATTTGTAACTATATTTTTATTGAAGATTTGCAGTAATGACATACGAAACACTATGCGCCATTTTCCAAGAACATTATAGCACGAGAATCTTTTATTATAATAAATTCACCTTTTGAGAAAGAAATGATACTAATTCTATTCTAATGAGCACTTCGTGAATTGAATTATCTGAAGTGATACCTTAGATATAGGATTTTTTCAAGTAAAAATATTATTTGATATTTTTTTGTATTAGTAGTCTCAAAAGAATCATAGGGCGATTACTTTTCACAACAAAAAATACGAAGCGAAATCCAAAACCATGAAAAACTGTTTGAAAAATAGTGTTGCATTTGTTAATGAGTTCGTTCTTGATGAAACAAGGAATTTTTGAGTTGATATAAAATATGAATTTCAACAAGTGGTATCTTCACATTCCTCCACTGATAAAATTTCAGAGTTTCAAAAAAAAAAAAAAAAAAAAAAAAAAGGATACCTGATTAAATGTTTAAATGTCCATTACATCAACTGCGATTGGAATTAAAAACTACAAATCACTACCTCAAAGTATTTTGAAATGCATCTTAACGTTTCGCCATTATAGCTTTAAATTCAATTTTTTTCAAATATATATTTTAAAACCAACTTTCTTTTTTCAATACATTGTTTTGAGTATTTTTAAATGTATCTTCGAAAATGTTTTAAAATATGCAAAGTTTAGTTATAGTTTTAATTTTTATCAATATTTATAATTTATTTTTTATGCATCTAATTCTGTGTGAGTGAATTTATTCAAATAGAAAATTATTCTATTGCATCTTTAAATCTAAATAATATTAAATTTTTAGTCCTTACTTGTAATTTTTAGTATTACATAAATGCAAAAATACATATTCTAATAGATTTAAGAATCACTTCCTATACTTAATATAATTCGAAGATCCATGCGACTAAAAGAATGGTGAAAAGTAAGTTATAGTGTAATGAAATAAAATTGCCAATTTATTATATCAAAATTTGTGATGATAAATTTAAATCGGCTTGTAATTCCAACTATGCGATGGAGATAGTGACATTTGAAATCGTCATTTATTAACTGTGTTTAGAATTGGTAAAACAAAATAACTTACGATTCCTCTTAATGGCTTTTTGAATCTTCCATTGTTTATCTCTTTTAATAAAGTCTCTAGCTTCTTTCATAAAGATTGTTTCTCTTTTAAAGAAAAATAAAAATAAATACCTTCATTATAGTCCGCTCAATAAAAGGAAGTATTTTAATGCGAATTTATCTGATGATTATAAATATGTGTTATGTTTTAAGGAAACTTCTAAAGATTAATTTTCAATGCTTTAAATAAATATACTGAATAAACATACCGACTGAACAAGAAATTGCTCCATAAATAAATTTCTTTGACTATTGAAATAATTTTATTTCTTATTATGAAACTACAAGCTTGTATAGCCTGTTGTACTTAAAATTTAATGATGATGAAAATAGATAAGGTAACATATCGTACTCTTGAAAAATGTTACAAGATTATTTCAATGGGACATTATAGAGTTATCGATAATTGTAATTATTCCAGCCAGCATTTTAGTAAATATATTGTTAAATTTTATGCTTTTCTATTTAGATTCATATGAAAACATATAATGATTTTATTAGAAAATATATAAGGGCGAGTAAAAATAACGACTAAAGTTAGAATTTTCCTCTCTTCAAATTCATGCGCAGAAGGAATTTAACTATTTATTTTAAAAATAAAAAACATTTCTAAATGTTTTAAAAATAAAAGTTAAATAAAAGTAAATTTATTTAATCGGGGGCATAATAAATATTAAATTTTGAAATGAGAGAAATTAAACCATAAAAATAATAGTTTTGTTTTCAATATTTTGAAAACATAGCAGTAGGTAGTTCTTAATTGTAAAAAATGATACATTAAATAAAATTTAAAACAAATATTGCAATATTAATTTTCAAAATATATACTAGTAAGTGTTTCTCTTCTTGTGAGGTAAAGAAGATATCGTCTCAAGTTAATTTACACATAGCAATACGTATAAAATTTCGTTTCAATACCAAATATACATTTTTAAGATTGTTTCACAAATAAATATTCTATATTAGCGTTTATTGTCTTAATACTACTAAATCTAAATGTTAGAAAATTCTAAATTACTATAGAATTAACAATGAATAAGAATTTATGCAAGAATACAGATATGTATCACCAAATCATTTTTAGCGATTCTTAGAAAACAACGTACGTTATTTTACAAAAAACGTTGTTTTAATACTTTTTTAATTGGTATTGATGCTACGTTAAATACTGTTTCTTTATAGCCCTTGCTTATTTTAAAAATCATGAATTATTCAAATGTATTAAGCACTTATTTTTATTAGTAAATATATTTTGTATTTTTTGTGCATAGATAATTTTTTTCAGTTAGATTACTTTTAATAGTATGAAATATCGTTTCCAATAATGTCCTAGTATGCTCAGAGAATTAAGACATTATTGGATTAGATATTCCATTATTTTTAATCAAGATCAAATCAGCATCCTCAATGAAAATCAATAATTGAAAAATCGACAGTTTGATCTTCATATTGCTTTAACGTACAAAAGACATATTAGCTACCAAACCATTAATATATATAGACCATATTAACCGTACATGTTTGGTGCTTTCGAATCGAATCTTTAGTTTGGAAGGCGACACCAATCTGAAAGAAAAGTACCCTAGCTCCTCAAATAAAAATAGTGTCAGTTAAGATAATGAAATATAGTTTATAAATTAGTAAAATAATTACATAAATATATCAAATTCGATGTAGATTTTTAACTTAAGATTTTGCCATCTCTCAAGTAAGCTGCATCGTTAGAATCAAAACATATATTATATATATATATATATTTATGTGTTCTATATACATATTTATTCAATATAAATAAATATATATTATATGTGAATGTTCTAGATATATATTTATTTATATTTGACATTAAAGTTTACGGGATGCATCATTTTGACATATTTTAAATTCTTTAGGAAAATTATAAAAACCGATCACATTTTTGCGTTATATGTTGAACGAGATAAATATATATATTTAAATCTATTTTCTTCAAAAATTTGAAATGTATAATTTCTAATTGTGGCATACTTTTTTCTTCGGATTTATTTCAGTTTGATGTGGTCCTAATATAAACGAAATGTTAGGGCATTAGTTTTGCATATGCAAAAATTTTAATAATAAATATGCCAATGCCATCATCTCAAGTGAAATAAGTTCAATAAGCAAGAGTGCAAAGAACAAAAAACAAAATGGAAATTACTCGTATAATCAGGAATTTAACATTTGTGTAAAAGGTATAAATGTAGAATATTGAATTAAAAAATACTTTTGCATAATAAAAATTTTATATAAACATATAGGTCATAATTTTGGTTTTTACATGTAATAGTTGCTTTCTTAAATATGTGTATTTGTTCATGCGAGAAATTGACATGTGTTCGCAAAGAGAAAAGAACTAAGAAATGTTTTTAAGCACAAAGTGTGTGTTAAAAACTCCATTATATCAATATTTTAAAATTATTAAGTACTTCGTGTGAAATGGTTCCTCTATAGCTTCACACACAATTCTGCATTTTATATCAACATAAATTTTAAAATATTATACAATACTAAATTATGTTATATTTAAAAATCATCGCACTTATTCCAAAGTCTGACGATGCACGATTAATGTCAGAATGCATTTATATAATATCTTTACACATATACAAATGAATCCTAAATTCCGTATTATAAAAACTAAAGAGTTCAATATTTGAGTTCTGCATGCATGAGTTAGCATCTCTCTCACCTCATTAAAATTCAACTATCACTTTTCTACTATTAAGAACACAGGATAATGAACTTCTGTTACAGCAACCCAAGAAGGGTGCTGTGACATTCATTTATTTAACATTTCCGCGAATGCAACAAGAATACTAATTTATGGTCTTCAAATGGAAGATAATTTCAAGGCTTCTCGATATTTACATTTTCATAATGACACTTAGAAACTGAAAGAGATTTTCGTTCTCTAAATTGATATTTTTATTTTTTAGTGTAATAATATTCTGAAAAATCAGAGTCTTATTGTTGGGTAATGAACACATTCAGTTTAGCTGATAATTACTATTACTGATATTAATTATGTCATATTTTTGAAAATAACGAGATAAAATAATCACGTTTTCTGGGGATTAGTTCCATAAGTTTTTTTTCATCTTTCTTTTCTATCAAATAGTAGACTCATTCCTCCTATTCATAATTCCTTATATTCTTAGTCACGTATTATGTCAATTTAGAATTTTTTAAAACCATTAAAAAATGCTATCTTAATTTATATTGTATTATAATTGTATAGATACAAACATAAGTATCTATTTTAAATGTGGTTCTCTCAAATGAATGTGAGCAAATTTTTTTCTCTTATCATTTATTTATGATTTTGAAAATATTATATTATTCACGATAGTAAAAATATAAAATATCAAAGACTCCAAGATACCCTTTATAAATTTTTCCAATCAAGTTAATCGTTTAAACCTTACGTTTTTGTATTTTCAGGTTTACATACTGATTATATAAGCCGGTATATTCTATTGAATAGTATAATCATTAAAATTAAGAACTTTTACTCTAAGAAAAAAATTCTCCGGAACGAAATTTGATTTTAAGGTTACAGAGATACAACCATTTGAAATGCCATATTGTTTAATCTTAAGTAGTCATTTTACATCAGAAAACCAAAATGTAATTTACGAGAGTTTTAAATTTGAGGAATACAGTATTATAAGCATTATGGGATTCGATAATTACATATATTGTTTATAAATAAACCAATTATTACAATTAAAAATAAAATTTTACAAATTCATCGCTGTGAAACAAAATCGTGTTTAAAATCAAAAATGTTTTTCCTCAAATCTGAATGCGAATATTTTTTTTAACATGTGTTCCTATAAAGAAGTGTTTTGCAATCATAATTGCACTTGTAGCATTGCAAGTTAAATTTTCTTTAAGAAAATAAATAATGAAAGTTCATTAAGTGCTATAGATATTCTTAGTTAGCAATTGTAAGGCAATATTAAATAGAAAATTATAATTTGACTAGAATAATTGAAGAAATTCTCTGTTATAATTTCGCATGTCATAATTAATAATCATTTTTCAAATTCACTTTATGATCTTTATTAATAAATATTATTTGTTTTAAATCATTTTATTTAGTTGCCTTAATCCTTTTACACTATTTATTCATAAATGCGAAAATATCTTGTTAATGGATACCCGATTGTTACCTACAATTATAGTGGTTAGAAATACATTTTAATAACATATTGCTAATTATAAGATTATTAGAAATGATAGAAAATTTAAACTTGTGTCTCATTTTACTTTATAAAAAAGTAAAATGTAGTTGTGAAAAAGACTATTTATATCTTTTAAAACTTTTCTTGCACTAATATCTTCACACATATCCTACTAGCTATAATATTTAATCAACTTTTTTAACTTTAAGTAATTAACGCGAATCAGATAATTGGAAAAAAGTTATTTTTAATTTCAAATTAAGATAATTGTAAGGGTTTATAGTTAATTTAAAATTCTAAATAAAATGAATTTTTTTGTCAATTTCCTCCGTTTATAGCCCATTTAGAATATATGCGGCCTTTGAAGTATATTTCCAACTTCATTTAAATGAACTCGATATTCTTTTAAAATAAGAAATTAAAAATCTTATGAATCGAAAAGTATTCGAAGAAAAGTGAAGAATTCTTAAGTTGTTTTAATTTATAAGTATTCCTCAATTTCACAACAAACCTCTTTTATTTATGATTAATTTTACTATTAATAGTTCTAATTTAGTACAGGGATTAAACATCAAATACTATTTTGATTATAATTAGCATTTCGTTATTAGTGCCCAATGAATACTAATATTCTAATCAATTAACTTTATATTTTAAACATTCGAAAATGATTAATAAGCTAAATTATTCTTGATTGATTGATATAATTATGTAATATGTATTGTTTTATGTCATAATTGTTAAATTAATTCAAAGAATTTGAGCATTTCCTTTCATTTGTATGATCTATTATATACACAAATGGTAAAACATAGTTATTGCATAGAATTTTTATCAAATCTATGTTAGAATTATAATAACCTTATTCAGTTTAACATTTTCTAGCGTCTCCTTTTGCTCTTGTTAAGATCAATGAAAATTCTGTTAATTTATGAAAATTTTTATTCGCTTACCGTATAATTAAGAAAACAAAATTCAAGATCAGTTTGTAAAATTAATTAATTTGTTTTGAATTCCCATATTTATTTTATATAATTGATTAAATATTTTTCTCAATTTAATAAAAATGTATTTTTGTAAATTTTAGTAATTGTTTATTAAAATGTGATAGACAAAGTAGAAAAAAAAATTTTCAAAGTAAAAATAATATTCAAGGCTTGATTTTTTAAAATAAATTTTTCAATTAAGATACTCCATGACCATGAAATTATACATGAATTTAAACATTGAAGTTTTACAATATAGGTTAAGAAACCTCATAGATGCAGAAATGCAAAATATGCAAATCGTAAAGAAAGAATTAAAGTAAAGTAATTAAATATGTTTACTGATTTAAAACCAAATTTTTACTACAAAATAATAAAATTCGTTGTTTTAAAAACAAAAAAATTTTTTTATCAGAAACCTCAAACGCAAATTTAATATTATTTCTTATTATACTGTTAAAAACACATGCTTACTATCACGTGTTTTTTAGCTACATCTGTACATTATCTATATATAAATTATGTATGATCAAATTATCAAGCCCAAATATATTTTAAATTCAATATTTTATCATTCTATTTTAGACTGTGTTATTTAATTATCATTTTGATAGCTTAGCATTTCTATACTGAGCTATGGATTCAGTTTCTGTAATTTCAAATAAACTGTAATAAAAATAGATAGCAAGAATGAAATCTACCATTTGTTTATTTCATTATTAAAATTAATGAAAAATTCATCGTTTTCGTAAAGAACTTGTAGTTTCACAGTAAATCCTATATTAATTTTGTTTTATATATAAGAAATATTTATTATAACTTGTATAATCAATAATACAAATATTTATTATTTATGTGCCTTTTTTAAAAATAATTCATTGAAAAATTAAAACATTAGGTTTAACTCATATACAAATGACGAGATTATATTAATCATTTCTTGAAAAACAACGATGTATAATATTTAATATGTAGTAAAGATTCAAAACCTTTCACTGAATTGAAGAATTGTAAATAATTTTAAGGTATAATAATTACTTAAAAATAATTAATTCAGTTATTTCATTTTTACCAATTTTTCAGAAAAAAAATATCAACTCATTTTTATCGTCTTTTTTAATCAAGTGTGATTATTTTCTCTTTTAACATAAAGAAGACAATTATCTAAATTAACCTTCAATAATTAATTCAGGCAGAACAAATATTCGTGGGAAAACCATAAGTGAAAAAAGTTCCCACAGTTATTTGTATTATTCACATGACCTTGGCGTAATTACGTCTTTTGTACAAGAGGCATCAATGAAATGTTTAATTTAGGTATTCTAATTTAAATTGTTTGTCTGTTTGTTAAATTTAATTCAAGCATTCTGGTTTCTTTTGTTTCTCTTCCTGTTTCCAAATACATATTGTAAGGATACAAATGAAATTCAATAGTATATATGAACAGGTTTTTGTTATATGGTGAAGCATTATTTTAATTTACAAATTAGTATATTTTAAACATAAAAATTATCATTCGATAATAAATTACAATATACGCAATTATTGAGAATTTGTTTTGCTTAAGGCATGGTCTCATTTAAACCCATGAATGCTCAATAGAATGCAGATATTTTGTGAGTTTTAAGGAATTTCATGTAAATTGGAATCTTAGAGGCATACCTTTTGAAAAACAAACTAAAAAAAAAGACAAATGAAAGAAATGTTTAAATTTTTATTAAAATAATAAAAATGGAACAGTTCTTTTGATTTTTTTGATACTTTATTGTTGAAACTGCAAGATTCATTACTTATAAGAATTGTTCAAATGCATCCATTTATTTGTATGACTTTTAAGATATAATTCTTATGATCATTTTTTAATCACATTATTCGTATCCTTAATCTCATGACTCAAGGTACACAAAATTTGCGTCCGTTTATTTGTATGACTTTTAAGATATAATTCTTATGATCATTTTTTAATCACATTATTTGTATCATTAATCTCATGATTCATGGTACACAAAATTTGCGTCCGTTTATTTGTATCACTTATAAAGATATAATTCTTATGATCATTTTTTAATCACATTATTCGTATCATTAATCTAATGATTCATGGTACAGAAAATTTGCGTCCGTTTATTTGTGTATGACTTATAAAGATATAATTCTTATGATCATTTTTATCACACTATTTATATCATGAATCTCATGATTCATGGTACACAAAATTTGCATCAGATTATTTGTATGACTTTTAAGATATAATTCTTATGATCATTTTTAATCACATTATTCGTATCATTAATCTAATGATTCATGGTACAAAAAATATTTAAAATAAGCATAACTATAATTAAAATACTATAATAAATATAGCATTAACTGATTATTTATAATATTACTCAGAGTTATTGAAGGCTTACGAAATTTATCATAATTGACTTGGAAACTCTCAATTCTTTTATATAATTCAGTTTAACAGACTGAATAACATTGCTTTAAAAATCTTATGAAATATGATACGGCAATCAAATTATATAATTTATGAGAAGGAAAGTTTACTATAAATAGAATCAATAAAAACGTTTCAAATTGTGAAATATATGTTAGCCTCAGTGTATCTCATAATTTTTTATATTCCATAATAAAGCTGATAGGTTTTAGATGAAAGAAAGAATATAATATTCCACACTATGCATAAAAATATTATGAGTCTTTAAAGTCATTAGCTTCAGAGAAAGTTTGTAGTAAACATAACGTATGTACTTACCTCTCCCCTTCTAATTTTTGCTGCCAAACTGCATGCTGATTCCAGAAGAATCGGGTCTGTGATATCGGCCAATTTCTTACTGCGACCACAGTATTTCAAGAAAAGAACACACCTTGTTATTATTTCAATAATTCTTCTAAAAAATCTAATTACATAGGCTAATGCCTTATTTTTCACCAGGATTGCCATCGCTGGCTTATAATAAAATATTTAGAAAGTCTAGTAGCAGCTGCACTTGTCCTGTTAACAAAAACTGAATAATACAGCGGCAAATGATTTTTTTCTGCTTCTCTTTTTAGCAAAATATGAAGAATTCAAGTTTATTTTTTTATCGTTTGTAAATTGGCTTATATATATATATATATCAGTTTATAAATGTTCATTCATTCTTTTTTTATGTGATTTTTCTGGCTAAATGTATCAAAAAAGAAAGCTGATTTTTATCCTTTTAAGAAAAATATAAGCGGAAGTCGGATGAAATCGTTCTACGAGTCTTCAATCTTCTCGGATCCGGCGTCGAAAGAGAAAGTGAGGACGAAGATAAGCAGACGAAAAGTTTGCCTTCCGCTTAGCACAGAAACACGCTTCGGTGTCGTAAGCTGTAGGAGGGGGAATCTGAGAAAATTGTAACGATTACTGCAGCTCTCCAAATTTGAAAAAGAAGAAAGCGGGGAATGAAAAAGTAAATGTTATTAGTGACTTGCCAATCTTTGTTCACTCTATAAGTGTTGGATGTTGCCCTGAGGGAATAGGTCTGCAAATTCGAATTTGACACTGGATGGTCACGTGACCTATGCTGTTTCTTTTCTCTCAGCATGGCATTACCGCTCCATTTCATAGATTATTGGCATTTTTTCATTCAAGGCTCCCATTCCTTCCAACAACAAAAGATGTGATTCTTCCCGGCTCATTGATTTGCCTTTTGGCTATTGACAATAGATTTAATTTTTTAAATCTTAAATATTTCCAACTATGCTTTCTTTAAATTCAAATTTACAAATATTTGTTCAAAGTAAAATTATGATATATGATCTTATAATGAAGTGAGATTAAATGAGAACCACTCTCTCTCTCTCACACACACACAAATATATATATATATATATATATATATATATATATATATATATATATATATATATATATATGTATGTATGTATGTATGTATGTATGTATGTATGTATGTATGTATTCGGTGACACATTATTAATATATTA
The DNA here is from genome assembly GCA_037975125.1 of Latrodectus hesperus. Lineage (NCBI taxonomy): Eukaryota > Metazoa > Arthropoda > Arachnida > Araneae > Theridiidae > Latrodectus > Latrodectus hesperus. The sequence continues at coordinate 35,799,807 of CM075855.1, forward strand.
TTTGTAAATGTTTTTCAGCTATCAGAAATACATTAAAATTAATTAGAATGTTAATTTGATACACAAAAAAATATTTTATAACTTATTATATATGTATATATATATATATATATATATATATATATATATATATATATATATATATATATATATATATATATATATATATATATATATATATATATATATATATATATACAAAGAATACAAGAGTTTTTCGAGACTCATAAGAATATGTAATTACTTTTTAACAAAAGGAAAAATGCACAAAATAGTTAAATTAAAAAATAACACACAAATCAAATAACAAATTTAAATTTCTAAAATTTTAAGGAACTGTAAAAATTTAATACTGTATTTTATAAAATAAATAGTTTCAGATGGTTTCACATAAAAAAAGTGTACTTACAGCTATTTCTTTAAAAGTACTTTTACTCTCTATTTTTTTACATATAAAGTGTTAAATCCTTTACTTCATTTACTAATATCTTTCACAATTGATTTTACAAAATGAAAGTAACTTTATAAATTACTTTACAAATACTATATATCCTTGCCAAAGAAAGTGAATTTTATGCTTCTTTTATATATGATTTTAATATTATTTATAGTTTTTAATTATAAACAATAAAAATATAGGGAAATATTAAATTTTAATACACTAGATAAGGAAAAATGCTTAACTTACTTTGGAAATTTTTATTCAGAATTAGATTAATTTGTCTATAGTGACAGCATTATATTTGTTCAAAAATCACATTTAGTAAATAAAATCTTATTTGCTTATTAAAAACAATTATTGTATTTATACTAAATTAATCGATTTATTTGCTTTATTCAAATTGTATTTTTATATATAGTTAAATATTTTCTTTAATTAACGTTGTATTCCATTAATTCGAAAATATTATTACCTTTGTTTAAATATTCTGATAGCCAATGGGCGTATCAAAGAGTTTAAATCTTCATGTAGAACAATTTTATTTCACTTAAGTAGTTTTAAAGAAAGTACTTTCTTCATATGTTAATTTTAAGTAACGCTTCAAAATTGACATAAAATGCTCATCTTATTGTACCAATAAAATGAGCATTTTACGTGAATTTTAAATTAAACTAGAACTAAATTCAGTGGCATGACAGATTGTATGGGTGCCAAGGCCTATAGTGATCATATCTATATTCCTGAACGAAGTCCCAGGCGTCCGAAGCATATTTTCCGAATCAGCATAAAGTGAAACCACCAATGTTTTGTTCCCAAGCATGCTTGGTACTCAGTTTTATAGTCCCACTGAAGGGATGATAGGCTGAATCGACGCTGCCCAGCCCGAAGATCAAATCTCATATCTGTGCCATGAAAGCACCACACCACCGACTTCATATGTGAATTTACACATTCCAATAAATGATTAAACTGTGATTTCAATAATAAAATATTTACTGCAATTACACAGAAAAAAATCTAAAATAAAATGAAAGCCATGGTGATAATTTGATGACCTTTTTACTGAACTACATTAATGAATGTTGGTAGATTTCTTCCTATTTGTATGTATGTATTTCTTTAAGTACAATAAATTATTCTCTAAATAAACGTGTTAGAAATTATACTGTTCGAAATAATTAACAAGTACTGAGATTTTGAATAAATCTTGGGATAGAAGTATTCTCTGGATAATTGATATTTGTGATGATATAGAAAGCTATGATAGGGTGGAAAAATACGCATATTTGCCAGAAAAATATGTCTAAAAAATGAAAATTTGAGTGCATTAGTTTATAGTTTCTCAGATAGGTTAGCAGTTTTGAAGCATAGAGATAACGAGGATATCAATGAAAAGTTGGGATATTCTGTCCCATTCCTTAAAAAGAGCATTTTCCAGTAACTGGAAAGTTTATAGGGAAGTAAGGGATGAGCAATTCATCTGCCAAGACTGTTTTAAAAATGATCCATTGATTTGTGTCGGAAAAGATGCTACCCATTTCATCTTTATGACTCCATATTCAAAAAGGAAATCATCTATCAATAGAACTAGGCGTTTCGTGCCATTGTGGTCTGTTAAAAGGAAATCATCTCCTATTACTGTAGCTTCAAGAAATAAAATATAAGTCTGAGAATCTCATCTTTATATTATTGAGTGGTAGAAACTACATTTAATGTAGACATCAGTGAGTGATCCCATCAATGGAGATGTCAGCACAGAACATCAGTTCCTCTGCCGAATTTGACTCTTCTTGTATAAATGCAAGATTTTTTCTAATGCCACTTTTCTTCCAGATGAAAATACGCATATTATCAGAATGAATGGAAAAACGGGACTTGTCAGAAAAAGTATATTGCGCAATTTATTCTTCAATCACTTCACGTACTTCATCACTCAATTCCTACAAGTACAACCGTTCTTTTCAGTTGACAAAACACATATTGTTGGTCTGGTAGCATATAAACCAATCACTTGTTAACAATTTCGAGTTTAAGACGAATTTGTGATGATAGGAACGATGGAAGGTATTGTTGAAGATGAGTAGCATTCACATTTTGATGTCTCCGAGCAATAAACGTTAAATGTTAATTTTCATTCGGCTTATTGAAAGTCAACGATAATGAACTGGTCTTTGTTCAGCATTTTTCAGACTCCAGTAATTGCAGACTGCAATCACATTTCGTGAAATTTCAATAGCTGTTTTGCCATGGGCTTAGTATAGATCCCAACCTTATTTTAAACCGAACCTAATTTTAACCGATCAAAAATTTTCGATTTTTTTTTGATTTAATTAAATACGTCACTGGTGGTAGTGGTGGTGGGAGTAATCCCCATCTGGTCTAGTGGAACTAGACCAGATCCATGAGATCATAGGTAGCTAAAAAGTCCATAAGCAGATGTGGACTTTTCACAGCCTCCTCACGAGAAAACTCCAAGCACTTCAAGATGTGTTGCGGGCAAAACGGAGCATTGTCGCACTTGGGGCATGATGGTTATATTTTTTCACCGTCCTCAAAAATCCTACACTTCAAGTGGCCAGTAGAAAGTCGAGACAGTGTCGTCTGATGTACTCTGGAGACCTTAAATGTTGTGGCGGCTCCTGGATGTTTTTGGAAGTAAATACGTCACTATAACAGTGAAGCAAAACACATAACTGAATGTTAATCATAAGTTTTCGCTTTGAGTTTTCGTAAGTTGAAAGCTAACATTAAAATTTGAATACTTCCATTTAAAAATGAGAAAATTTTGCGTTTTTGATTATCTTCTTCCCCTTTCTGCAAAAAATAGTTTATTCGATATTTTATAAAAGACTTACAGTATATTTAAATGTTTTGAGATGAATTACTTTTCATTTTTCTATTTTGATTTTAATGAGATGTACATAAACTGTTTAGTTATTTTACTGTCTTAGGAGTACAATTTTAATGTCTTAGGATTGAGCATATCTATTGTAAAATACTTATAAAAAACAAATTATCTTGTCTTAGTAATTATTTTCTAAATAAAAAAATGACTCTTAATTATTGTTCGTTGTATAAGAAAAATCTCACTTTTCAATATTAATGAGCAGTCTGAAGTAGTTGATTGTAAAGTCCATTTTTATAAATGAAGAATATTTCCTTCTATCCACTTTACCAAGTTAAATGTATGGAATTTAATACATATTCCTTGAAGCTTAATACCATGCTTAATCATTTTGATTCAGAAAGAATATTTGCAAAAATGTAAAAGATGTTTCTTTAACATTTTATTTAATTTAACATATAATTAAGAATGGATGTTATAAAAACTTTGTAAGAACACTCAGCGATGATAAATAGAATAAAAATTAAATATTAATAAAGAAGTATTATTTACTGCTAACTTATTATCAAAAGACTACAGTTCCCGAGAATTCATTTTTTAACATTTGGAAAACTTGTAAAAAATATAACGAGATCTATTCGTTCAAAATAAATACTTAAATAATTAAGATTTTGTGTTTTAGAATAACAAATGAATAAATCAACTTTCATTAAATTTTTGGCTTAAAATATTTTAATTAAAAACGCATAAGATATAAAAATATAACATATAAAAAAAGAACATTAATTTTTAAGTATTTACTTTAATGTAATATGCTTGAGTAATGCTAGCATTTCGAGAAAACAGCTATAATCAATTATTTGTAATGAAAATTTCACTAATATTTTAGTTTTTCTTTCCCTTGTTATAACATTTCTTGTAGATTCGTTAAGAATTTTCAAATCAGCCAACCAAATCATATCTTTTTATCGTGCTTGTCGAAGGATTTTGTTTTTATTATCATGCTGATTATTAGTCACCAGATTTGCAGTCCCAGATACATAATCCTTTTTATTTCTGCTCAGCAATACGCGACATAGCACGCTATGCAGAAACACTTTGCTTGGTATCTTTTTATTTTATAAATAAATATTTAAATTATTAGCACAAAAAAACGTGCCACTTATCTAATAAAGCAGATCAATAAATAATTAATTGGTGTTTTTAAATTTAAACTAACACACAATTTTTAAATGAATTATTTTAGTTATGAAATATAGTCACAAAATAAGTTCAATTATATGTGATTAATAACTTGATATGGTAGTTTATATTTCGTAAAGATCATAAAATCTTTCAACAGAATATAAAAAGAAACAGATTATAAATTCAAATAATAGCACAATCGTAAGGAATCAGTTAATGAAATACGCAAGCTGAAACTTGTTATATATAAGAATTTCCCCTTTATTGCTTATGATTATTGTTGATGTATTTTGTTTTTCTTAATATATTATCAAAAACTTTAGAAATGTTACTACATGACTTTCACTAGAGAATATTTTCATTATAAATATTTAAAAATTTTAGACGATGTAATCAATGGCAGAAAACGTAATAAAAATGCATAAGATACTACATTTAGGAATTTCAAAGTCAATATAATTTTGTATCACATAATTTAAGGAAAGTTTAGATACTTATTTCACTTTTTCAATCTGAAATAACTTTTTTTTTAATTTATGAAAATGAAATTTAAATTGACACCGAATGACAGAAAATAATACATCGCTTTATCGATCGAAAGTAGAGACTCATTTTGTATAAATTTCTCATGATGGTAGTCGAAGGTAATATAAATAGAAACCAATTAGAATTTTAACTCCATTGATACACTGCTGATGATATCGATTGAGAATTACACTATCGATATCATTAGCAGTGTATCAATAGAGTGTAATTCTCTTTATCGATACATTACAGACGATAATTTATTTAGAGTGATACTATGGTTGTATTTAATCACTCGTAGAAAATATTTAACAGAATTACCAATATTAGATTAAACATTAACAGAAATTACCAATATTAGAGTAACATTATAAAATGTAATTTATATTTTAAATATTATTAGAATTTATTTGTAGTTGTTATATTTTAAATATGGAATTAAATTCGATTTTAATGCTTAATTCTTTTTGTTTTATATACTGATTGTTTCATTATTTTCAACGATTAGTGGAATTTTAATTAGTTAGTGTACTTTTTTTTAACTTGATAAACATAAACAGCTTTTAAAAACATATTCTTAATTGCATATCACTGAAGCTGTAAAAAATAAAATGGTTGTACGTTTAGAAGTAAAACTTTGAATATTTTCCTTAAGAAGGGTTATTAAAAAACAGAGAAAACAAAAATCCGAAGGAAAAAAAAACTATTCTTTAATTACTTTAGAAGTCAAATGTAAATCCAGAGAAGTATTCGTCAGATCACGAATGTTTGTAATTGCATTTAGTTAATATTCAAAAACAATCATGAATAAACTCAAAATTTTCGAAATTAATAAATAATCGTTGAAATTTGTTTTTTACTTTTTTGTACATAATACGGGAATTTATTTCAAATCACTCCTCTTTGAGTACAAAAATATTCTCAGAATAACATTTTATCCATATGCATCTGTATTTAGAATAATTTAGGGTTGATAAGTATTATTTATCTCAATTGTGCATCGAGTGAAATCAGTAAAATTAAAGGAAGACAAATGACTGATGTCAGTGGCTTTTAAGGCTTATTCTGCATAATAAGACAATCGTTAAATACAAAAGATATTTATTTGTTTATTTTGAAAATTTTCAATTTAAATCAATGGTTACTATAGCTAAAATTTTAAACCAAATTAATTTTTAAAACTTGAATGGAATCTTTTATCTATTATTTTAAATGGGAAATTTGTATTATTTCTATTTCAAAGAAATCAAAGAATTCAAATATTTTAAATAATTCACAAATACAATAGGTATGAATTTTTATATTTTTCTGAACTACCAACATACGTATACTAAAAATAGGTTTATATATAGACATTTTTTTCTAAAATATAAACTATAATGTAACACTACATTTTTCCATTTCTTAAAACATAAATTCATATTCTTTTTCTCAATAGAACAGGAAGTAATAGACACGAACACTTTAAAAATCTTATAAAGGTTATGATAAATGGCTCACACATTATTTCATTTATTCAATTTATCCATTTGCTAGTATCAAATTTTTAACAAAACATTTTTCAGAACACTATTACTGATATCAAAATTTTTTCACTTATGATCAATATTTACGTTAAAGGGGATATTATACTAATTTCTATATACAACTGCATTTTGTCATTAGTGTTGCAAAGCAGGCTGTAGAATATAAGGAGGAAATATACTTTAGGGTGCCGCTTGGAAAGAATTTGTGATTTTTTTTTCGCCAAGCTTGTTTTCGTGCATGTTTGAAAGAACAAGCTGTCCCTGAAAACATGTTAGATCAATCACAAAAAAACCAATATAAAACCAACCAATATGATGCCAAACTGGAAAGAAACTGGAGGGTACCCTAAAGTATCGGCCAATCCAGGGTAATTGTTAACTAAACGTAACTAGATATAATATGAAATATTTTATCCTCTTATTGACTAAAATGTATCCAATTAAGTGAGTTTATATTAGCATGTAAAAATACATACCGGCATTTTCATTTCCTTCGACCAAATCAATTTTATTTTCATATATGAATATAATCCTATGATGTTTTATTCACTTTAATTAAATGGTATTCCTCAATGATAAACAAAATAGTAAAATTTTTAGAAACTGAAAAGTATCAGCTCTGTAAATGGTTCAATACTTTTAAAAGGACTGTCATTGTAGATTCCGATTGAATGTAAATATTTTCCCTCTCTTTGAACTTAAAAAAAAAGTACGATTCCCTTGTCTTACGTAAAACTGGATATTCGTACATTTCGTCTTTATAAATTAGTTTCACACATGGCATTTATTCACCAACATACCGCGAAATTTCACAAAAATATGCATTTTTCATTAGTATTTAATTGAGTCACTTTGCTACGAATTGAAATAGGGATTCAGTTGGGTACTGATAATTAAATGCCGCTCATGAATTAAAAAAAGAATTGGGATTGAACCATGAAAAACTGATCGTTAATTGAGTCAGTATATTGAAAAATTAAATAATGGAATTGAAAGTCAAAGGAATTTCCATCATACGATTGAGGACATTACATGAAGAGATTTACTTATCAAACTACGTTTGATATATTATTCTACTACTGTAATTTGTGAGAGAAAATATTCTCACTTTTGAATGGAAAACAATCTATAGGAAAAATAGTCTAAAACGTAAGCTGGAAATAGTCTAAGACAATACTGTAATGAAACTCGTATTTGTTTTTAATTTAATATTACCAATGGCTTAAGATCAGGTCAAAATATCAAGTTATCAAATTATATACGTGTAATATGAAAAATCAATGTTATTTTTATAGATTTTAAATGAAATTTAAAAAATAATTTAAATTATTACAAAATTCTCAAATTTGTTTAGTTTTTACAATAGATAAGTATGAGAGGAAAAATAGTTACAAACACAGTTAACAAAACGCTAAACGTCGAAATAAAATTGAAGAAACCTTTTAAATATTAAGAAAAAGTGAACTTGTTGTTTATAAGTATATTACAGAAATTTATGAGTAAAAATACAAACGAAATTTTCAGGAAATAGAAAAATAGTTACATAGGGCTTATTTTGAAAAATTAATCTATTTAATTAAAAAAAAACATTGCTAAGCGAATGATTTTATTTCAGCGTTATGTTCTTTGTTATCGAGGATTTTAAAAGTAGTGTTTTTCTGAGAAGCTTTCACTCAAACTGTTATGATCTTTTGTTAGTTAATTTTACTAAATTAGTATTCTGTCCATAATTTTTAAAATTTCGTGTTTCAAAGAATCACAATAAATCATTGTTTTCCACAACTTGTTTGATGTTATACAAAATTTATCATAAACGCTTAAATGATGTAGAAAATTTCTGAATAAAACCGAAAAACAATAGTTATTAGTAAACAATAGTTAACAATAGTTATACATAAACAATAGTTATACATAAACAATAGTTATAGTTTAGTTTCTTATTAATTTACCTAATTTATTTGACTAACCAATTTTTGGCTAAAAATTCTCATTTCAGAATCATGCTAATTTGATATAGTATAATTGAGAAATAGAATTTTACTTTCATAACATAGCAGTTTAAAAAAGTATACGTTAAATTTAAAACTCAAAATTAGAACTTCATGAAATTTCATTTAGTCGTTCATAGCATTATATTTAAATTAGTTAAAGAAAGATTTTGTTATTTGTTAAAAAGACTAATGATTTCAAAGTCATAATGTAGTAATCTCCTTTAAATTGAGCTCCCTTTAAACACTATAGTGATTAAGATTATCAGTATTAAATACACAATTGAACACCTGTTCTATATTTTTACATAGGCTTAATGTTTTGTGAAAAAAAATTATGTTTAATTACAACATTAATACAAATTAACGTTTCTTGAAAAAAAATTACTTACATGAAATGAAGTTTTATTTTTTTCAAAATTATATCCATACAATAAAATTATTTTTCTGCTTTTCCTTTTTCCAAAAATTTTGCGCAATTGAGAATGATTGCATGGAATGAAATGAAACTTATATCGGATTGTTGTCTGTATTTATTTCCAAAATTTAGTTTAATATGTTTGTTATTAATTTAATGCGTAATGAACACTGGTTTAAACTCCTTGCAATGCTGCTTATGATGGTATGAAATTAATTAACGGCATGTAACATTTTACTTCGGAACTCTTCCTACTTTAATAAAGAAGTGTCTAGTTCTTTTCCTCTTTTTAAAACCATCGTCTATGTATCGCTGATGACAGTCAAGAAAATATTTAAGGCCACGGATCTTCCCTTATTCTCACATTTTGAAAGAGTATTTTTTTTTTAAATAAATTAATATTTATCAGAGTTTCGATTTTTGAAAAAATATTGTTTTTACCCTGTCTTTCCCAATATTTCCCCTCTCCGAAATAAATTGGAATGTTGAGAAAAGATTTCAATTTTCGTAACTTCGTAACTAAAGAATTTTTAAACACTCTTCACTTTATATAGTATATGCGTATATATATATATATATATATATATATATATATATATATATATATATATATATATATATATATACAGGTAATCCTCCTATAACACGGTAGTTAGGTTCCTAGAAAATGCCGTGTTGTGTGAAATCGTGTTGTATGAGACCCAGAACTAGTACAAAAAGGGGGTTACGTTCCAAAAACTTATTAAAAACAAATATTTTTTTTAATTCGACATAAACAACTTAATTTTTATTAAATAATAAATGTATATCCAACACAAAGTAAGAAAAAAATGTTTTAATCTAACGCAACCATAATTTAATAAATTTATTCGTCGTCACTGCTCAGTACAATCAACCGAGAACGTTTTTTGGGTGGAACGATATCGCCTTCACTTTCAGAACTTTTTTCTCTATTTAAAGTTTTTGTATGTTTTCCCCTCTTAAAAAAATCTGTAATTGAACTTTGCTGACTAGTTCTTACTAGGTCATTGTAAATTTCGCGGTATTAATGTTAAACAGTTTTGCAGCTCCCTTTTGAATTTTCAAATTCTTTCCGTGGAAGGGTCTGTTTCCGACGACCGATAACAAGCTCTAACACTGGAACAAAACCGTGTCATAGGATGACGTGTTGTAGGAATTTTCCCGCAATTTACGAATCGTGTTATAGCGAAACCGTGTTATAAGATACCGTGTTATAGGAGGGTTACCTGCATATATATATATATATATTATATATATATATATATATATATATATATATATATATATATATATATATATATATATATATATATATATATATATATATATATATATATATATATATATATATATATATATATATATATATATATATATATATATATATATATATATATATATATATATCTGTTTCACATTAATGTACTTTGTGAAACCACCGATTGTAAATAACATGTTTTAATTTATTATTAATAAGTTTTAAGACTGAAGACCTAGGAAATAGAATATTTACATAAAAAATAACGGTTATTTATCTTAAAATCTCTCAAAATAAAGAAACCTATTAAATACTTCTAAATAACTAGAATCGAAAAACGTAACAAAGCAAATGTTAATAAAACACTTTAGTTGCAGTAGCTGAAGTTGTAGGATTAAAGTCATATAAAAAAAAAAAAACTTTTTTTTTTCAGTCAATGGACCCAGAATGAAATCACATGCTACAAACTTTGGTGAAATATTAAGATGTTTGGAATTCTCATATACAACAAGACGTGTTTCCCCACCACTGAAAGTTAATAATAACGCATTGAGGGAAAAAATCGGTAAGTATAGAAATATTTGAAAATTTCCTGAAAACATATGTGGTAGAAATAAAGGACTGAGAAAACTGGCATTTCCTGTGCAATTGAAGACGGGAATATCTTACATAATAATACTTGATTCAACTTTTATTTTAAGCGTAAAAGTATTCAGAGGAAAAATTTCTTGAAAGAATGGATTACTGTTTTATTATACGTCTTAATATGTGTCTAAAAGCAACGAAGCAACTTAAATTAATGATGTTGAAAAATCTTTAAAACACATTTTCCTGTTATTTACACAGCAGGTAGTAAAGCATGGATGACCTATGACAATCTTTCAACTGAACAAATGAAATGATAGACAAAGATTTATTTTATAATAAAGAAACGAATAAGTGTTTCTTATTTTTGACTATTATTATAAAGGATAATTATTTTCCTAATTCTGTTTTACACTCAAAAAATGTTAAAAAATACATTTTTTATCACTTAATAACACTCTAATTATTCAATCTCTGGATGAAAGAGTAGTTAGAATGTGTCTTATAATTTAAAAAATCGTGAGATAGAGAATAAAGGAAATTCACAGATTAATTTCCTATAAGTAATTTATTTCTAAAATTTGCATGAAAAGTTTCAATTAAAACAGTTCAAAATTTCCTCCGAAAACGTGAACATCTTACGGCAAAAAGATAGCAAGAAAGTATCTAATGAAGAAATTACAAGGGGTGAAAAAGATAATAGCCAAGATCACATGTGCCGGACAGAATGAAGATAGAAATGTATGTTAATCGAAGGATGTGAATGAATGAGAATTGATTGTGAACTGAGTGAACAAAAAAAATGAAGTGATAGCAAAAAATCTTTTATGCAAATAAGAAATTAAAAAAAAAAAACGTCACATTAATAAAGAAAGTAAATGATGATAAAGATAGAACTAATCCAACATTAGTGAAATATAGCGAAAGCTATGCTGTTTTAGAAAATTATAAAAAAATACATGAAGCAAGAAAACATGGTAAAAATGACTTTCCTTATTTACAGTAAATTAAAACAAATCCTTATCAATTCAATGGAAATACAGAAAAATTTTAAAATAAAAATATTGTCTTATTTATTTAAAACATAATTATAATCTAAATATGTATTTTTTTTTTTTTGCCTATAATAAAATAGCGTATCAAATGGAGTATACTTTTAGTATATTTTTAATTCATAAAGTTAAAAAATTATGTAGATTAAGGTAATTTTTAATTTTTGGCTTTTGGGATTTGTGTTTGTGTCAGTCAAAATTATCATATTTAATTTTATAAAGCAAGTTTCAATTCTGCATTAGCATAATCAATCATATATTAAAGTAGTTACAAGACATTTAACAAATCTTTTGTTATTTTTATTAACCGAATTTGGCGATAATTGTTTTGAAAAAAGTAAATTAAAAATTCTATGTCAGCAAAAAATTCTCTTAAAAGAGAATTTTTTTTCTAATTAAATAAAGGTTTAATCCTTGTGATAAGATAAATTAAATCTTTACATTTCCCTTTAAATACTTATAAAGAAAATGAAAACAGTTTCAAAGATAAAAATGTAATTTTAATTCAATAAAACTTACATGAGACAAAATTGCTATCTGATTTTCACAAATTGTATTTTTACTGCACAAATTATTATAAATTTAAATTATCTCAATTTTTTTTAATTCAAAATATGTTGTATTAAATGAAAGGGGAATTTTTAGAATTAAAAAAAATTGACAAATGATTATCAATCGAAATACATTATTTTAGAATTCGAACTAGGTTATATAATAAGAAAAATGGTTTTAGGAATGAAAAAAAATTCTAGTTTTAATCTTTTTAATAATTAGAAAATTGAGAAAATAAAAGAAAAATTAATGTAAAAACTACAGCAAAAATTAAGAGGATAAAATAAAGAACTACTACAAAATAAATCTATTTTCTATAAAATATAATTGTTCTTTCCCAATGAAGGACCTACCCAATAAAAATATTATAATACCATAAAAAATTATTAAAGGAACAACATATTTGAAAGTCAATAAATAAAAATATAATAGTATTAGAATTAAATTAATTTTGAATTGTTACCTTCCAAACACATTGCTTCAATTGCAATGCAATAATATAAAAATTCATAAAAGAACCATAGTAAATGAAATTTTTAAATTAAGGGGAACTGTAAACTTTTGTTTGTTTCAAAATATTGTAGTTATCCAAAATATTTAAGTAACTCAACTATAAATTTAATAATAAGAATTATTTTATTTATTGAGTGTTATGCGAACTTAAAATATTTTTATTTTAATTCAAAACTTCAACGAGTACAAATGAAATAATCGTGCTAAAGATTTATGATAAATATCTAAAGTTTTATTATATCCGCAAAAATTGAAATCAATTGTACTAAGAAATGCAATGAACCAGGAGATAATGTATATTATACAAATCACTTTCAGAATATTTTTTTTAAAAAAATACTAAAATCTTATAAAATATTTAAATTTTATTATTTTTATATATCAATAATTAATAGGATTAGAATCAAATTGAGCTTTCCAACATTAAATTATTTTAGTCACCATATGCATTAATGAAAATACTGATATTCTGTAAATTCCAAAATAATTTGTTATTAGAACATTTTTAAATGATGTAGTAAATTTAATACGATAAGGAGTATTATAATTTTAATCGTAATAAATATGGTTAGTAAACAAATTTAGTTATTCGTAACTTGTTTCATTTTCTTCTAAAGTTTAATACTTAACCCCACACGTTTAGATAGAAAGTATAATTGGACACATAATAAAATATCTTCTATTAATAATAAATATCATCGAAAATCTTGAAAACAAAATGTGACATTTTTAGGAACTTGTGTGCTTTTTTTATAACAAGAGCCGCATAAAAATGTTTTGTAAAAAATGGTTCAACTTTGGTTTAGTATTAACTAGAGCTTCTGATGTTACATAAAACAAAGTCCTTGTGCAGATGAAACTCAAATTTTCGAATATGCCTCAAAATCATTTAATAATAATATTCTATTCCGGCACAATAAATTATGAAAACACACACACAATTCCTGTTCTTCACCAAATAAATAAAAATTATTAATTATAACGAATGTTACCGCCATTGTTTTTTTAAAAGAATGAAATACGTATTAGCTTTTGAGTATAGCTAGTGTCGCCATCTATTATCTTCTACAGAATACACTTTAGATTACAGTGTAAGTTTTTTAGCTAGTGTAATATTTCACATCACTTACGTGTTACTTACGACAAATTATCATTTAGCATTATAACAAGAAAATACTTTATTATTATATCAGATAAATGATAAACTAGAGTTCATATTTTTAGATTACTGTTTCATGAAATTTATTGTGTTTCTATGTATTAAATTTTGTATTTATTTAAAGAAATTTATATTGCTTTTAACAAATGTTATATAAATAATCATGAAAAAATATTAAGAAAATTTATCACAAATCCAAAAGTAAGCTTTATAGATCCTCATTTTTGTAATTAAATGAATTTTTTTGTATTAAAAATATTTTTAAATCTCATACATTTATTGTTAATATTCTATTTTTTATTTTCAGAGAATGTTGCAGTGGAGTGAAAAATTTCAAATAATGCAAAAATTGCAGGAATCAAAAAGTAGAGCATATTTTTGCAATTTGCTCCGAAGTACTCCAGACTTGGAAGGTGGATCAAATGAAAAAAATTTGTAAATATTAAATATTAAAAAATATTAAAGAAATTATGTAAATTTATATTTGAATTTAAATAAAAAAATATTGTACATACCATCTTAATTTGATTAACATCACAAATAGAAAATATTAATTGTGTTACTATATCAATATTTGTATATTTCTGTTTCTGAATTTTATTAAATTTTTATTCCAAAGCTAAAAACAATATATAACTATATATTCAGAACAAATTTCATTTATAAAAATCAACACAATAAAAACTATATATAAGTACTAAAAAATGTTAATTTTAAAATATGTATTTTATCATTTTTCTCAACAACTTGTTTTATGGAGCAAATTGATTTGGCAAAAGAAGCATTTATTTAATATACAAAGAAAATATGTGCGTGCCTTAAAATAATTTTATAAAAAATAATCAGCAGTATCATAAAACCACTATTTAGAATTTTTATATCTTCAAGTTCAAATTTTAGAAATAAATTGAAATTTGTTAATACAAGGTTAATAAAAAAACCAGTTTATAAAAAATGTAATAAAATTCTATAAGAATAAAAAGAAAGTATTTTAAAAATTAATATATAATATAAAAAATTACATCAGCTATATTTAAATAAAAAAATAAGTTATCAAATTTAGATAACTAACAATATCAGCTTACTAAAGTAAAGAAATCGGTTTCCATATAATTATTTAAGAACTAAAAGTGAATTTAATGTCGTTTGAGAATTGCGTGGAGATAACCGTTTTTTTAAATAACCAAATTAGATTCAATATTAATTTAATGTATTTTTCCAATATTTATTAAATTTGCAATATATAAACTTAGCAGATAAAAATGGATGAAGATTCCCATTTTATGTTTAGAAAAAAATAAGTTATAACTATTTTTACTTCGGTAAGCAGTCACTACTGGTTAAACAGAAAATTGTCGATGGATAATCGTATATGGACAAGTATCGGCAATTAAATATGCCACACGCGGTCAATATCACATTACCTGCCATCCAGAGTGTGGCCATCAGCAAACTGCATTGCCGGTCCAGTATGGACGACGACCACTTTATTGACGGAGGCCAAATAGCGGAGGGCAGCTGCTGGACAAGACGGTGACAGCAGCGGGATGCCCAGCATCTTTGCGTTTGCTAGGCTACAATTTATTCAGAAAATCTAATCATTTTTTTAATTGAAATACCATTATTCGTCGGTTATTCTTTGGAAATTCCCTTATTCGGTCGCATTGTATTTAGGATATACAATTAATATTTTAATAATATAAATGTATTATACGTGTGACTTATAGGCTTTTGTGTTGTTACACAAAGGCTGCATCTCTTCAAAAATTTATCTTCATCTTGTTTTTTTAAGCAATACAAAAACTTAAAAATTTAGATTACCCTAAAAGAAAATATTTTTAAGGCTTGAATCTCAAGTTCGTTTCTCATAAAATGTCTGACAATATAAAATTTCATCATAAACTGATTTGATAGGCATTATCTTGTTGAAAGTTTTTATCACACTTTTTTACAGCTGTTTTATGATATTTATGTTTCCGTTAACACGAAAATAATATAGAAAGTTAATTTTATTCTTGAAATTCTATTAGCGAAAAAATAATATTTTTTTCGAAATGTCGTCACCAAGGCACTTCAAAGCAAATATCAATTAAGTCCTTATAAGACTGAACATAAATGTCGAATTCTGTTTTAATGTTTATGCTGCATTTTAAACATCGATGTGTGTGTGTGTTTGTGGCCTTTCAGTTAATCTCCTCTTTATATAATATTTTCTTCTTTTTACATTATTTATCCATCTCTATTATCAGATTTGTTTCAATATTTATATTTTATTTTTTTCTCTCAAAACGCGTGCAATGATATATGTATTGTCGATCTGTACTTAATATCGTTTTTACCTTACTTTCATTCTTTGTCATTTAGTTTGAAATTCATCGCTTCATTTTTAATAATTTTTAACTTTTTAAGGCCTGGTCACGTTTATTTGTGTATTGTTAATTTTGATGAATCTTTCTTTTCACAAAAATGTATTTTACCCTTGTATCCTTTTTGTCTTGGTGAGAAAGTAAAATTTTTTATTCCATGCTATTATTCTCATCATTTTTCTCTTTCGATATCCTATTTTGAATTTATTTACTTGTTTATTTATTTTTACTTTAAGCATTTTTAACTTTTATTATTATGTTTATTTTATTTCAGATATTTTGATAATAAACTACTATCTATGAGATAATAATCTATTTATTAAATCTATGATTAGAATTTTCATTTAATATTTTTCTTTCCTATTTAAATAATCACATCCTATTAAAAATGTATTTAAATATATATATATATATATATATATATATATATATATATATATATATATATATATATATATATATATATATATATATATATATATATATATATATATATTGATAGATTTTTCAATAAAAGTAAAAAATAGCAATAAAAACTAAATGTCTTATTTCTACTGGATAACAACTTCAGGTCTACCAATGGCCAGGATCAGTTTCTCCAATTCTTATCATCAAGCTCTTGCCCGGTTTATTTTGGCCATTAGCAACTTATGGCCAGCAGAAAACCGGTTTGCCAGCAGTGGTACGGCATTTTATGTTTCATAGTTTATATTATCCGGGAGATTTAAAGAAATTGTAACTATCGTGATTTTAAAAGGACCAACGTTGATTACTATTAAATATTAAAAATTGATTAAATTTTTAAAATTAATTTTAGTGCTTAGTTTATTGTACCAGACATAGATGGCAGCACCATTTTAAAAGCGTTTCATTGGTGAATACAATAACGAAGTAGAATTAGGGTTTCTGTGAAATTAGTACTTCATTAAAAATTTATATGTTATTAAACAATAAATGAATGTCCTTCTTTTTTTGTAATATATTTTGAAGCATTTAAATGAAAATTAATATCTTAACTTAAAATTCATTTCTGCATTAATATTTGTTTCTAAAATATCAATATTTGTTTCATTAATTTCAATCTTTTTAATATAATTTGGATAAGTTTTTTCTTTTATTATATATATCTAAATGGATCATTTTTGTAAGTTTTCAGAAAATTAGAAAGAGGTTATATAAATAAATTATAATATATCCAAAGTAAATTATTTTATTTCATAAACTTCCAAACAATTCTTATGAATATTTAATGCACCTTCAAATGAAAATTATTATTCAAGATAAAAGTACTTTTCGTTTTATTTATTCAAGAAACCATGTGTGCTAACATGTAAGAGAATAACTATAAACATTCAGGTTTTTCAATTTTATTAAATTTGAGTTAACTAAAGGTAAAATTTGTGACTTAAAAATTTTATTAACGGCAAAGTATACACATACATACATACATACACACACATACATACATACATATATATATATATATATATATATATATATATATATATATATATATATATATATATATATATATATATATATATATATATATATATATAATGCTTGTTATGTTTATCAGATGTTAATTTGTTAATTTAGGAAAGGATATTTAATAAATATTGGATAAAAGTCAAGCGTAATGATGTGAAAAAATCAAAAAACTGTTAAACACATACACATAAGTCGACAAATTTTAGTTAAGACTGTTTTCTGTTTTCAATTATTAATAAATATAGGTTAAAACTTATTGTTTTTCTTTTATTACTTTTAAACACACACACACACACACACACACACACACACACTATATATATATATATATATATATATATATATATATTGTAATGTCTCACCGTCAACTTCAGATTTTAAGAGCCTCTGATGGGGGAGGGTGAGTAGGGAGACGGTTGGTGCCAGGAAGTCTGACGAAGCTGTGTTTTGTTTTGTAATAGATACTGACTTGTTGTACGCGATGCAGGCGCGAGAGATGTTAGCGAACCCCGATATGACTCCTTTGTAAATTTTGTTTCTTTATTAATTAAATGTGTTTGTTTCAAAATTTGGAGTCATTAGTTTGTTTCATAACAAACTTATGTTTTGGTGGTAGCGGTTACGATGCTTTTATAATGCTTTGCATTAGCATCCACTATGGAAATTAATTATGTGCACTATAATGGATTACGTGCCGAAATGTTGGAATACAGGTAGGCCATTTTGATCAATCTTTCTCTGGCTACTATTGAAAATAAATAGTTTGGAATGTTATATAAATTTATAGAATATTTAGTTCCAATCTTATTTACGTGGTTTTTCATGTTATATCAATTAATTTTGTTTATAAGTTTGTAAATGGTGTATTCCATATTACAAAAGCTAATTTCTGTATTTCGTGTATTCGAATTTACAGTGTAATATTTTTTATAAGAAAAGTGTATCTTATTATAAATTTGTATTTCATAATTTTTATGTGGTTGATGTATTTCAATTCACGTAGGAATATGTTAAAATAACTATGTTGTTATAGATTAATGTGTAAAATCGAAAGTACACTTATATTCATAATTTTTTGAATGTTTCACTGATATAGAAAGTAGATTTTATGAAAGTAATATATACTTTAGAAAGGTTTTGATTTCGTTATGTGAAAACGAAAGTACATGATTACAAATAGGTTTGAATTTAAAGTAATGTGAGATTTATTGATGTGGTTTTGATTTTTGTTTGCAATGTATCAAACTGATTTATTTGATATTTAAAACGCATATGTTTTTTTTCATTGATAAAGATTTGAAAAGATATTTTCTTAATGTTTAAAATATCCTACGTTATTATCATTTTGATGTCGTGTATGATTAACTAACTAAATTTATAAATCGAAAGATGATTTCTGATTTAGATTAGTTAAAGCTTTTAATTTATATTGTTGTTAAGAATTGTAGTGTTCTATATTTTGAATTAAATAAAGATTCAAAAATAATATAATTTCATTTTCTGTTTTAATATAGTAGTATTTGTATAAGAATCTGATTTTATAAAATTTATACATTTTTGATTAATAATTCAATTTATCTGAGTATCAAACATTAGCTTGGTGATAAAAAAAACTTGAAATCGAGAGTAGAAGATTTAATATTAAACTTGTTCTTCTTTTCAAAATATATGATTTTCTATTTATACACTATTTGTTGTATTACAATATAGTTTGTTTTCATTTAAGTTTTTTAAATGTTATGGATATATGTTTTATATTAGTAGAGTGTGTTAAATAATTTCTATAGTTATTTACGAAATTTTGCATATAGGTGGGTGTAGTCTGTTTTTTTCTCTCATTATTGCATCTCTTCTGAGATAAAGCGTTAATAAATAAAATGGCTTTTTTAGCACGGGGGAAAAAGGGAGATTTAGTAGAAGTAGCTGAAGAGTTAGGGGAAATGGTTCCAGATTCTTTTAAAATCCCGGATATTAAAAAATTAATTTTAACTAGTAAAAACTTTAACGAGGAAGAAGTAAAATGTATATTAGATAGGGTAATCGAAAAAAGAGTTAAAAGGGAACAGGAAGAAAAAGAGGAAAGAATTAGGCGAGAAGAAATAGAAAAAGAAGAAAGAATTAGACGTGAAGAAAGAGAACATATTTTGGAAATGAAACGTCTGGAAATCTCTTCAAATGCTGCAATTTCGAACACAGAATCAGTTACAAATAGGACTGAACATGCTCAAAAAATTCAATTAATGCAAATAACGCCAAAATTCAATGAAAGGAAAGATGAGATGAGTTTATACTTAATAAATTTTGAGCGTAGAGCAGAAATGGCTCATATTCCAAAAAACGAATGGGTAGTTTATCTTGTAAGTGCTTTACCTTCAGAGATATCTAACATGTTAGCTAGAGAACCTCCAGAAAGGGCTGATGATTACGATTACGTGAAGGAACTTATTCTTAAACGATTCAAGTTAAATAGCGAAAAATTAAGACAATTGTTTCTTAAACACCAGAAAACGTCAGAAAAATCATGGAGAAATTATGCACAAGAATTGAATAGTTACTTTACGGAATGGCTTACGGAATTAGAAATAACGACATTTGAACAGCTTAAGGAACTAATGGTAACAGATCAATTGAAATGTCGTGTGCCAATTGAAATTAAGGAACATTTTTTGGCGGAATGGCTTAAAATAAATTCGCCGTATGATCTGGCAGAGAAAATAGATGAATATGAAAGTTTAAGAGATAGTTTTAAGACGAAAGATTTTACAAAACTCCCTCGAAATAATTTTGGTTTTCGTCAACAAAATGAAAACCGTGCCTTTAAGTTTAATGAAGTAGTTCGGAATCATAAATCTCATGTTCCTAAAAGAGTCGAGAATAAAAATTCTAATTATTCACATGAAAAGGAATTTGAAAAACGAAAACAACTCCGATGTTATGAGTGTGGTTCTTATAGTCATTTGCGGCCTCAGTGTGACAAAATAAAAAAGAACTTAGAATCGGTAGCATCCAACGAAATAGCTAAAAGTACATTTAATGAGTTGATGGCCCCTTACACTAGTATTGGCACTGTTAATGGAATTCAAATGCCAATCTTAAGAGACACTGGAGCAATTCTTGATTTGATTTGTGGAAAATACGCCGTATGAAACCTGATATGTTCACGAAGGAAAAGGTTTGGCTAAGAACACCTCTTGAAGAAACTTTAGTATGCTTACCTATTGCCGAGGTTGAAATAAATTGTGAATTAGGTCACATTTTGACAAAGGCAGCAGTTCTTCGAGATTCTTTGGATCAAGGAAGATATTTACTGGGAAACAAAACAGCCGCTTTATTTGAGGAAATTAAAAAGCATGAAGAGGTGAAAATACATATGATAAATGCTATAGAAACTCGAGCTCAAAAAAGACGGAAGGAAAATAGCACGAATAAAGAGATTATTGATTCTGAAATAGAATCTTCTAGGTCTTGCCTCCAAACTAAACAAAATGAAGAATTAGAGCAAAATGCAATTTTGCCACCATTAGAAACCGAAGTTGAAGGGATGGATTTGATAAAGACATCTCCAGAAGAATTTGCTCGGGAACAAAAGGTGTGCGAAGATTTGAAACCTCTTTTTGAGCAAGCTAAACGACAATCTTCAAAAGACAATAAATATATTATAATAAATCAAATGTTGTTTTATAATAAAATGGACAATGATGGAACTGTAAGAAGATTATTAGTTGTGCCCAAGAAGTTTCGCAACCAACTAAAAGGGATCTGCCATGAGATAACTGCAGCTCATTTAGGTATAACTAAAACAAAAGATATGCTGTGCAAAACTTTCTACTGGCCTAACTGCTTTAAAGAAATTGAAAATTTTGTTAAATCTTGTGACAAATGTCAACGAGTAGGAAAGCCTCAAGATAAGAAAAGGGCTTCTTTGAAACTGGTTCCAGTAATTCCGGAAATATTTACAAGAATTAACATTGATGCATGTGGTCCTTTACCTATAACTTCCTGTGGTAACCGGTATATTATAACAGCAATTCGCATGTCATCCAAGTATCCAGATGCCATCCCAGTACCAGATATACGTTCTACTACTGTGATTGATGCTTTTCTTCAGATATTTAGCCGCATGGGTTTTCCTAGGGAGTTGCAAAGTGATCAAGGAACATCTTTCATAAGTGTCCTGACATCAGAATTTTTAGAAAAATTTGGAATTAAAGTAGTGCATAGTTCTGTTCAGCATCCCCAAAGCAATCCTGTTGAGAGATTGCATAGAACTTTAAAGAGAATACTGAAAGTCCTTTGCTTAGAAAAGGGTACAGATTGGGAGAAGATTTTACCTCAGGCACTTTTTGCTCTTAGAACTTGCATTCATGATAGCACTGGATACTCTCCTGCAGAATTAGTCCATGGTCGGAACTTAAGAACACCCGTAACACTATTATATGAAAATCTAACTGGTAAAACCATTGAAGAAGATGTGATTGCTTACGTTTTTAATCTTTTAAATAGAATGAAAAGATGCCAAGAATTAGCTGTGCAAAATATGACAGATGCTAAAGAAAAACAGAAACTTTGGTATGACCGTAAGGCTACGAAAAGAGAATTTAAAGAAAATGATCTTGTGTTAGTTGTTGCACCTTCTAGATCAAACAAATTTTTCGTTCATTGGATAGGTCCAGGAAAAGTAGTTAAACGACTATTGGACACAAATTACATAATACAATTTCCCGATAAGGAAAAATTACATGTATACCATGTAAATATGATAAAACCCTATTTTCAGCATCCAGAAGATGTTAATTTAATTTTTACCTCTAATTCTGATAATGAAGATATTGATTCTGAGAAAGAAGATATCCCAAGTTTTGAAATTAATTCATCTACCCTTTTAGAGACTTTTCCTGAAAGCTGTTTTAATGAAAAGTTAGAGGATGAGCAGAAGAAGCAATTGAGTAGACTTTTGATTCAATTTATTGATATTTTTTCAAATGAGCCGGGTTGTACAGAACTGGCTGAACTGGACATTGAGTCAGAATCTAATAAACCTATTATAGCTAAACCATATCGAATGTCCCCACGACAGACAGAAATTCTGAAATCGGAAGTAGACAAGATGTTGAAATTGAAGGTGGTGGAACCAGGTGAATCCGATTACACATCACCTTTAATATTAAATGAAGCTCCTGGAA
>CM075855.1:35827915-35832915 GCA_037975125.1 Latrodectus hesperus
ATAAATATATTTGATTAGTAATTTTTTTAGTTTATTGAATATAAAATTGACTCTTGCAGTTTGTTTTCTATATTATTTTTAAGTTTCCTTAAGTCAATTAAACATATCTCATTATTAATACTGTTTATTTTCTAATTAAATTATCTACAGATAACCAAATCATATATCCTTTAAAGATATGAAAAATGAATATTTATATTCAAATGTATTGCACTGTAATGTTGTTTAAGATGGCGATAATCTGTATACTAAATTCACATTTACTTGCATATCGCATTATTGGCGGTATACGTGAGTAAAACATTTGGAATAATAAATTTTATCTTTCTTACTTTATACATATACATTTGATAATTGAAATTGTGAAATTTTGTATAAATTAGAAATTTATAATCGAAGTTATAGCCTAATAGTTATAAATAATGCATATACTTCTTGCAGATTTTGAATAGAAAATAAATTTAGTAAATACTTTTAACGTAAAATCAGGAAACATTCATAAAACAATGCATTCAATATATAAGGAAACAATGCTAGGAAAATGCAACCGGCAGCCATTGTTGTCTCGCAGACGATTTCGATTTTTAAAATAAATCGTTCTAAAACGCTTTTAAGCCGTTATTATTTGAAATAACCTCATTTTTAAATCATATTCTTAGCTTTTCTCGCCGTTATAGAAACTGAAAATTTTTACGTAGTACTTACATGAAATAATAGTATTATTATTTCACATATACACACACATGTAAGTCTCCATTAAACACATTGCATTACATACACATTACAAAAGACTTCTTTTCTGAAGGTGTTACTTGATCCGTACATAGCTTTTTTAGAGTTATCATGGATAATTTTTTTAACATTTTATTTCTACGTTTTCCATATTTATGTGTTGTAGTTTCTCATGAGCTTTATTTTGAAGTAAAACAATTACCATTAAATCATATGGTCTACTTAATATTTTAGCATATGTTCATATAGGAGCATATATTTAATATTAGCACTTAATACATAGATGTTTATTTCAATTAAAAAAACTCTAAACTCTACTTATTTGAGTGAATAATTCAAATCGCAACTTTTTCCTTTTATTTCCTTTTTATAATTTTATATTATACTACAATAGCATTTCCTTCTATACACTATCTAAATTTTGTATATCTTTAGAATCATATTCTGAATTTGATGAAAATTCCTTTTAAACAAACCATTTTAAAGTTACTTTTTCTAACATAATCTCTCTTTCAAAAAGATGTCATCTTGTTACAGATAACAGCTTAATTTATTATTTTTAAAAAGAAAAACCACGCGAAATTTGACCCTTTTCCTACTTCTGTTGAGGAGGGGGAACGATGTAGGTCGTCGTGTAGTCGAGATCAGAAGAATCGAACGAAGTTGTCAGCCCGAGGCCTTTCAAGCCTCTGACATAATCACACGCGAACGGCAAAAGAAAGGAATCGTGTGCCAAATGGTCACTTGTTTTGGAACGTTTTCGAATGGCGAACTCCAAAGTAAGTGTTACTTCTTAAATTTCTTTCATTAGAAGTTATTTTATTTTAATATTACACTCGTGTTTACTGTTAAAAATGTAAACTACTTTTTTAATATTTAGAATATTAAACTATTCAGATAAAGAGAATCATAAGCTATCATAACAAAATTATAAAATACTCAAAAAAAATTGAAATAATTATAATTTTTTTGTAAATCGGATTAAATAAAAGTATTGCTCTTATAAATTAAAAATAAATGGAGCAAATCAACCGAAGTTTTTTAGTTTTCTCTCTTTCTAAAATTTGTTGGAATAAAAGCATTTTTAAGAATCATAAGCTTTAGTTGTAGCTAACACTACTTTCAATAGTAAATATATTAGCGATTAATGTGGGTTTATCAATTTTTAAATAAAATGCCTAAACTACAATATTTGCCTTTGAAATTAATTAAAATATCTTCTACAATTTATGACAAAGAAGTATGTAAATAAAATCCGAATTGTGTAGTTAAAATAAATGTTTTAGATTATGTACATATATACATTATTGCAAATTTCTCAGCCCACATGATTTACAATTACATTTTTAAATTTGATATAGATATTGATGTATTTACACATTTTTATTTTTATAGGAGCTAAAAATTTCCTCATATGCGTTCATATATATATATATATATATATATATATATATATATATATTTATATATATATATATATATATATATATATATATATATATATATATATATATATATATATATATATATATATATATATATATATATATATATATATATGGGTACAAATATATATATATATATATATGGGTACAAAAGCGTTTTAAAATATCTTTTTCTGTCATTTATAGAAATAAAAAAAGATTATTGAACATTTACATTTTTATATGAAATTTCAATTTATTGAGGTGATTTTTCTGTGCTACAATTTTTATTTTCCACTTTTTTTTATCCTATTCATTTTCGACTTCAAATTAGATATTCGTTATATTTACGACAGTTTATATTTGTTACTCTTCAATCATATGGGATTTTTTCACTCTGAAGAATAAATCCAGCTGTGTATTTTTATTATGCATGCTTGAAGTAACATTTTGTAAAAAGAATTTTTAAAACAAAGGAAATACATCTAAAGTGAAACATAATATGTGCAGTAAATTATTTCTTACATTTATTGAGGTTATTTTATTTAAATTGATTGATTTATAAATAGCTAGTTTAATAAAAATATTAGAGTTTAACATGATTGAGAAATTATTTTCTTATTATTAAATTTTAATGTATATTTGTAATTCGGTTTCTCATATCATGAAATTAAATAATTACTTTTATCACTGTGAAAAATTTCTATATTTATTTATTTATATTAATGGATACATTTATCATATGAATAAAATAGTTTTTTTTATTATATTTGCACTTTACTCTACTTTATCACATATTATGTCTTAATTCACCATATATACATGTTATAAATAGTTAAATATATTTGATTCACTAATATATTTAACTATTTATAGAATTATATAAAATTATTTGAAAGATTTCTTTAATAATAAGTTAAAGTAATCTAAGCAACTCAGAAACTATTTATTTTATGTATTTGTTACACAAAATTTAAAATATCTATAACGAATTTATGTAAATTTATGTAAATGTTAAAATTGTAGCAACATAATTTGTGGAAGTTTAGAAATAAATATGAAGTATTTTATTCGATGATAATATTGAAATAATATGGAATCTTTGATTCAATAATTAAATAATTGATCTTAATTTAATTACTGGTTGTCAGATACAAAATAAGCTTTTAAGATATAATTTTATGCAATATATATTTTTTAATTCAAATGTATTACATAGGAAAAATTCTTGTATTGTATGCATTATTATCGAGAGTATAGAAACAAATATAAAATTGTAAGTTTTACTGAAAAATAACTGTGAAGCATTCTTATACTTTTTTAATATTTGTTTTGCTATAGTGTTGTTTGCTTTACATTTCATTAAATGAAAATAGAGAGAAATGAAAGCTATTTTTTTCTATTGAAATAACATTGTTCGATAAAACGTTGATAAATACCGCAGTTGTCTGACAGTGTTACTTGATTAATTATTAGATAGGAGATTGCGAAAGATAAAGGCTAGAATACAATTCACAAACTTATGTAAAAGGATTCAGATCAGAAGTGTCTTTGTAAATTTGATTCTTTGAATATTTTATATTATCTTACGTACAAATGTACGATTTTTTATAACGTATTATTGAGTGTATAAGAAAAATTTGCATATAAAAATGAGTATTTTGATAAGAGAATTTAGTTATCCAAATATATTTAGTAAAATGAAAGAGATAATATGCAGAACATATATATAGCATTGGGCTTTTCATTAAGCAAATTGATTGAAATTAAATACATTAGTTAAAAATAATAACAAAAAATTGTTATTTTTATGGATTATATAAAAGTTTTTTTATATTATTTAAATATAACTTAAAAATTTAAAAGCATCTCGGAATTGTTTTCAAAGTATTTTTATACATTGAATTTACATCTTAAATATAACAATAAAAGAAGCAACTATTTTCGTAAAGTAACCGACAATTGTATTCAAATTATATGTTTAAATAAAAGTACGAGTAACTTCTTACGAAATAAATGAGGAGATATATTTTAAAAACGATTAACAGATTTAGACAATAATTGAAGCCTTTTTTTCTAATTTTATTAATTTTTTGTATTTTTAATTTAACTGCATATAGAAAAAATTAATTTAATTCATTAAAAATAAAATATTTATATTTAAGCATTTAGAATAATTTGATTTAATATAATCTAACTTAAAATTTGCTTATATTATTGACAAGCTATATTATGGTTTTCTTATTATTTTTTATAATATATAAAGTTCACAAATACTTTTTACTTAAAATAATTTTTTCATATTTGCATGTAAAAAATATTTTTTAATTTTTTAAAAATTTTTACTTTTTTATTGAATTTTTAAACTTATTTATATAATGTTGTAGTGGATAATATATTTATAATATAGTTTGAGGTCAATTTAACTGAGAATACTTTTAAATTGACCAAAGTGTCTTTAATGTTTCACAAAATTACTCTTTCATGTTCCAATATATTATTTAGGAATCGTGGATTAAACATGTTTTAGAAGAAATACATTGATATGGGGAAACAAATGGAGAGAAAACAAATCTTAATAAAGTTTTAAATATAATAAATTCATATAATTGTTATGAAAATATTATAAGCCCTTTCAATTATATACAGAATGACAATTTTATGCAGAATTATATACAGAATGACAAAACAACATTTTGCTCATAATAAATACATATTGAACTACAAACCTTATCCTTTTATTCCGCCTAGCAAATATCTGTCACAACTAGGTCACACAGTTTTCAACATAAATGAGATTGCGGTAGATTAATTAAGATTAATTATCTCTAGGTATTTATTTCA
>CM075855.1:37328857-37336357 GCA_037975125.1 Latrodectus hesperus
TGAATCCGGTCTAGTAGACCAGATGGGGATTAGTCCCACCACCACTATTTCTAGAATTTGTTCTAGTTAATTTATAAGGTATTAATAATGAAAACGTCAATTTATTTAATGATTTTTTTCATATATATATATATATATATATATATATATATATATATATATATATATATATATATATATATATATATATATATTATATATATATATATATTATATATATATATATATTATATATATATATATATATATATATATATATATATATATATTATATATATATATATATTATATATATATATATATATTATATATATATATATATATATATATATATATATATATATATTATATATATATATATATATATATATATATATATATATATATATATATATATATATATATATATATATATATATATATATATATATATATATATATATATATATATTATATATATATATATATATATATATATATATATATATATATATATATATATATATATATATATATATTATATATATATATATATTATATATATATATATATATATATATATATATATATATAATATATATATTATATATATATATATTATATATATATATGGGGTTGTGTGGGGGGATTGAAAGCGCCACCAGAGGGATTCTCACATGTTTGCCGCCAGACACGCGAAAGAGAAGGGAAGAGAACGACGATGAGATGGGAAAGGAAAAAGACGCGATGACGTAAAGACTCGAATGGATATTAAATTTGTTTTGAATTATAACTAACTAAGATGTTAGATCGTGATTTAATATTGTAAAAAATGTACATAGCTTTTTGTTTTATTCTGTCCAAAACCATAATTAAATCATTTAAAGTTTAATTGTGTAATTATTTTTCATATAAATAAGACATATATATATATATATATATATATATATATATATATATATATATATACATATATATATATATATATATATATATATATATATATATATATATATATATATATATATATATATATATATATATATATATATATATATATATATATATATATATATATTTCTTTTGGAGCAGCTTGTTCTTGCTTGGACCTTGCACGCCTAAATCCCAACCAACCAACTCTCACTTGCAACTTCTTGTGTTAGTATTTTGAATGCACATTAATCAAGAAGGATCCTTGAATATTACACAGAGTTGCATTGATTGAGGCGTCGCGATGTCTACGTTACGAGATTACTTTAGATAGCCTGATTCATTTGATGCATGGACTCAACATATTGAAAATGTGGATCAATTAAAACATATTTTGCCGTGTTTCTGTCATTTAATAAATACCAATATTGAGTTAATTTACGCAGTGGTTGCCAAAAAATCGCAACCCATTAAAGTGCAATTCGAAAATCCTCATATGAAAACCAAAGACTAGTCACTTTAAATTCTCTGTATTAAAACAATCCAGGTTGGCATCGTTATCTGCTGATTTGGCTCCGCGTTTCCTTCTCAGAGGTGGGGGGATCTAAATAAGATACAACATACAATTAAAAAAAAAGCATAATTTTAAAATATTTCACTAAAATTGAAGAATTTCCTTCCAGATACAAGGGTGTCACAACCAATGAAACACCACGCACATCAAGATTCTTTCTAGAACCGCAGACATTTCGGGTTCTTGCCAAAAATCATTAAACGAAAAAATTGTAGTCATCAAGAGATTTGACAACCGCAAGCATATTAGTAGGAAATTTGATTCCGAAAATGCCAATTTGTTTAGATTTCGTTTTATTCTTGCTGACACTTTTTTCACCAGAGCTTGACTACAAACAGAAAGGATTAGTAAGGTTTAAAAAATGAAACTGAAAAGAGGAAATAAATATTAAAAAAATGATGGTGGAGAAACGAAACAAGTGAACCGACCACTGTGGAATGCGAAGTAATAAGAATTGCTTGTCGAGTTCACAAAACATAAAATTGCCCCTGTCAAAACGCTTTCTCTTCTGTGTTGATAGATTCGTGGTGAAAACAACGTCACGTGAAACGCGCGGGGTATTTGAAGAAGAAAATTAGTTTCACACATTATCCAAGTTTTGGTCTTTATTATTTTAAATTCCCCAGTACTATTTTTCTGTTGTTTATTTTATTTTCATTTATTAATTTTATTAAAAAAGAGTTGCTTTTTACTATTCACATAAAGAATGAAAAATAATTTTAGAACTGTTTTAAACAGATACTAATCTTTTTAATGAAAGTATTATTGATTAGATTTGGAAAAAATTAAAATTCTATGTCATGTATTCTAACGTTAAACAGAGAACAAAAAAATATTAATAAATGCATAAATATTTTCTATTAAAAAATTTTGTGTTAGAAACAGATGTAAAATATTAAAATAGGTGATAAAATATTTACACATTTGTGTGTGTTTGAATAGCTGTTCTTCATTAGGGTAAAAAAATTATTTTCCTTTCCCATACAAATTTGAAAATATGTTTACACGAATTTATTTTTAAAAAATTGAGTTTATTATCAGTGTCACCCATTTGAAACTTATCTGTGATTTATTTTTTTCAAACCACAAGCGCCTTTTTCAGCAAGAATCCACTTTCTTTTCTTGGATGTGCCAAAATTATAATATTTATAGGAGATGACACATACATTTTCAAAATATCGCGATCCAAAATTCTCTCTAATGAATATTTTCATATCTTCATAATAAACGTAGCTAATGAATTCCTTATTTTAATTTATGTAGTACAAATTTTATCTCTTAGTATATTTTAGAGAGGAACACATTAAAACTTCGGTGATTTTTTTTCAAAAGACTGTAAAAATACAGTTCTTAAATAGTTGTGATTTTATAGAGATTATATTTTTTCACACAGTTATGTTAATATACTTTAGATAAAGAGATATTATGTTTTAAAAACTTAAATGTAATGTACTTTTAGTATAATAAAAAGTGTTCAATAAAAATCTTAATTGAAAATAAAAGTTTTATTGCTTTCAAAAACAAATACATATGTTAAATACACTCATTTTAATAATTTTTATTTATTCAACGGTTTGCTTAAAAACATTGAAATTCCCGATGAAGCACTCATTTTTAGAAGAGCTTATTATATGAGTGGTACATTTTTTAACAAAATCAATGTAATTTTAATTCTGTAAAATATTATCAAATCAATTAAAACAAAAATATAAATAAAAAACTATAAATTTTTTAAAGTAAGAAATAACAAATATTATTCTTTAAAATAATTAGCAAGATATAATTTAGACTAAATGAAGGCTACTAGATAACCTAAGTTCAGAGGGTGATCAGTTACAGAGCAGTTCGAATTGCGAACAAAAAGGACAATGAACACATATTTGGATAACAAACTAAAATGAATTTTTACGAACTCTTTTGGGCTCTCAGAGCATCATGCCCAAGGTTGCCAAACCAAATGAACCAAGAATCTTGTTTTATCTTTCTTGAATTATCTTGCTTGCATATTAAACTTCAAAGTTGTATACAGGAAAAAAATTTTTTTTCAATAGAATATTTATAACCAAAGTAGATTATCAACTTTGGTTTTGATTTCATTCAAAACTGAAACTGATTTCATTTTGAGCACTCTTGCCTTCGTATATTCTTTGGAGTGGAAAGATGTCAGAGCAATTATCTTAGAATGGCACTCAAACCAAGCTGTTATCAGTAAATTTAGGAACCTTTACAGCAACAATGCTATTAATCACTTCCTAAAAATAAAAAAAGAAAGAAAAGCAATCGAAATTTTACGTGTTCTTTATTACCCTATAAACAAAAAATGAAGAGGATCGATAAGTATACAAGACTATATGTATATGTTGTTTTCTTTTGAGATAAACTTACTAAGAAATTATACATCCTGTTTTAAATTTAATTTAATATCTCCTGAACAAAAAATTAATCGATTTCGCAAAGAAATCTATGGTAAATCAATGATTGGTTTACAAACAATTCAAATAGTGAAATCTTGTAACAAATTATGTTTTTTTTACTGATAACCCACTCTGCATACTCTATTTATACCTTTTACCCATAAACCACCATTATAAAAGAGAATACTGAACCACTTGCCTTCATTCTTGAAAACATAGAAGTTGAGGAACAAAATTACATGAACTAAATTAACTGTGTATTGGAAAATAAATTTACTAAGAGTATAAAATCAAACTACATAACGGTTTAACTTGATGACTAACTGCAATAGTTTAGAATGAAACACAACCAATGTTTAAGTTACGGAATAAAATACTTGATAGAAACTAAAGAATGTTTTCTGCAGAATTCTCCATTCAAACCAGGACAAAAATTTGGTTGATATAGACATTCTTGACTGATTTTTCATTCTTGAGGAATTACGAATGTTTTTCTTCTATGAGATGATAGATTCATAATAATGTTTGTTGTTTGTAAATTAACATTTAATATTGACTATAAAATTACAGCTACAATTTGATTTTTTATATTTAGATATGGAGGAAGATATTAAAGAAACACCTAGCAAAAAGATTGCTGGTGAAACTGTTACATGTAAGTTTTGTAATACAAATTTTTTTTCAAAGGTTTTCTGTATATAACTTTGTTGTAGATTTTATAGATGGAACACAATGATTGCATTTTCTTTCACTGTGAAACAATGCAATTTGATGAAGTGATGCATGTCTATGTTTATAGATTTCAATCTATCTTCCACAAA
Source organism: Latrodectus hesperus (assembly GCA_037975125.1). Taxonomy (NCBI): domain Eukaryota; kingdom Metazoa; phylum Arthropoda; class Arachnida; order Araneae; family Theridiidae; genus Latrodectus; species Latrodectus hesperus. Next base: position 37,333,576 of record CM075855.1, read on the forward strand.
AATCTCCTGCTAAATCTTTGTTTGAGGTTCTCTCTATAGTGGACATTCAATTTACATTTGAGAAAGATCTGCCACAGAAATACGAATTTTATGTGACTCAAAAGTACAATATTATAATAAAATATCTTATCTATCCATTACAGATTTTAGCAAGATGTTCATAGTCTCGTTTAACATAAGTTTCATTGCATAAGAAACTAGTACAACAACTTTTAGACATATATTATATTCAGTCTTTGAATTATTATTTCATTCATATATTTCATACATATTCATTCATATATTTCACACACACAACCATTCATTTCGTTGAATATACACACAATTATGCACTTAATATCCTCTAAATTAGATTTCCTTAAATGTGTAGTTACAGCACTTTTTTGTTCCTAAAAAGAATTTTTTTTTAATTTTTAGATTACCACTGCGTATTAGTGATTTTTATTAAGATAACATAAAAAGTAGTTAATTGTAACAGGAAATGTTTCACCAGTCATTAACAAATAACCTGTTGATTACTCTCTTAGTCCTTCATGCTCTCATACCTTCACTAGAATTAATCAGAAGTTTAATTACTAGTGAGCTAAGAGCATTATCCAAACTGGCAATGCTTTGGCGTTCAGCTCTACAGTTCCAGAGTTAGATTCCTATCTAGGTCTAGGGTGTTTGTTCTGGTTTTGAAGCCAATTGATATTTTTTCCCACCTGTTAGAAAGATGTTGATGTTTCACTTAATTTTATTCTATCAATTTGTGAGACCTCATTTCATGATACCAAGCAGCCTTTTTCTCTAAGCTAAGCAAATGATGTACGTATAATTAAAAGTAGCAAAATTGTGGCAAATTTTTTTCCGTGAAAATTGCTGCTTGCGAAAGGTATCTGCCTTTCTTTCGCTAATGGTTAATAAATATGAAAGTTCATATTTCTTATTATATTAATTTCCATTCTTGGCATTCAGGTTAGAAAAGAAAAATTGCATGCTTTATAAAGTAAGCCAGAAATAAATGATAAATAAGTAGAATGAATTTTAAAGTATTATTTAAAGTATTATCTTGAAATATCTTTTATATCCTCAAGTATTTATTGCCCAATTTAATTGAAAATAAAGTATAAATCAATTAAAATATAATATGATAACCTTTAATTCACACATAATATTTAATTTTACTTATCTGTCTTTGCGGTAAGAATACAATACACAAATTCATTAACTTTTTCTTTACAGCTACTAATGCTGATTCATTTGTGATGAATCTTGACACTTCTTCATCACCAGATCAGGGTAAGTGTGGTTTTTCAAATTATTAGTTTTATATTAAAAGTGAAAAGATTTTAATATTCCAAAAAAATATTCATTATGCCCTATCCACTGAAAAATTTTAAAATTTCACGTTAAGACAATAAATATTTTCTTTTGAGAACAGAGCATTATGTATTTATAAACTAATGGAATTGAATGAATAAGGTTTTTAATGATAGTTTATGCATCTGTGTACATATTTGAACTAAATCCTTCTTAAAAGTTTTGTAATGATAGATTGTTTCAGTTCTGAGAACGGTTGGGTGAAGGGCATTGTGTAAGCTCAGTTTTCATAAAGGTACTTGAATATTCGTTAGTACAAAGCTGTAGAGCATTTCACTGTCTGTGGGTAGGATTTTGCATTGACATTTTCCTTTACTTATTCCATGCAAAGAAGGCCTAACATTAAAAATTTTGTATTGTGAATTAATCGAAATAGTACAAATGTAATGTGTAAAGCATTCCGCTTCTAAAATACTTTCAAATATTTTCTAATGTTTAAAATATTAATAATTAGGAAGAGTTAGCTTTTATATGATTTATATAATATTATAGTCATAAATGATTAGAAATGGTTTTCTAAATACTTATCAATATTATCAATATGTATAACTTTTTGCTCATGTTTCTAACATAATATTCAGCTTAGAAAATTTGCTCAGTAAATTTTTTTCTAAAAGTACATCAAAATCACCATTGTGATGGTGTTATCACTTATTCAGGGTTATTTGGACATCATGCATTGAATAAAGAATGGTCTTGATGACATGGCAAATTTTTAAAATGCACTAATTGTAAATGTGTTTGAATTACATTTAAAAACTGTGAACTTATGGTTTCATAAAAAAAAATAAGTGGTTTGAAAACATCTTGTGTAAAAAAATAAACATTGATTTTGAAAATTTATTTCTACTATAATCTTTAAACTATATTTTTCCTTAACATTATCTTCCAGATCTTCCTCCCCAAGCAGTCAGTATCCCTGAATCCCCAACCCCAGCAGTGCCTTCGCATCGACCATTAGGATACGTTGAAAAGATCATTCATCAGATCCAAAGATATTTGTTTGTTTGTTTGTTTGTCACTCAACGGTCATTTTTTGCACAAGAGGGCTAATTAGACCGGGACTTACGGTTTAAAGTGGATTCCGAACCACTACAAATATCCATGCCCAAGGTGGGATTCGAACCCACGAACTGTTGAACCGAAGGGAAGAGCGCTAACCATTCGGCTGCTAGCTCGGCAGATCCAGAGATAGCATGGGCAGGTTTGCAAAAGGTATTTATATAAGTAATTTCTGAACTGCTCATACGATTTCAAGTTATGACAATTTTTGATTTTTTTTAAAAAAAATCCTTAAAAATATTTTCAGAACCAAATAAACAACCACAGCAACCTCGCCAAAAAATAAGAACAAGAAGTGCGGAGCTGCAATTGCTTAAGGCAGGCTGACCGACTTGCTTTCAGTTTTAAATGTTAATTT